>JABSTT010002841.1:0-38628 GCA_013339685.2 Hyalomma asiaticum
TGTACGATCTCAACGAGCTGTGTGGTTGTCGAGCGACCATTTCTAAAACCATGCTGCATATCTGTTAAAACTTTATGTTTATCGAGAAAACTAATTATATGTTTGTGAATGATACGCTCCAAGAGCTTACAGGATGTTGAAGTTAATGAAATTGGTCTATAATTTTTTATGCGAGCTTTGTCCCCTGATTTATGCAAAGGCTTCACCCTAGCAACCTTCCAGTCTTCCGGTAATGTTCCTTCGTCAACAGATCTCGTAAATAGAACATACAAGTATTTCGCGCACCATTCTGCGTAACGCTTTAAAAAACAGTTTGGTATACCATCAGGTCCTGGGGATTTCTTTATATGAAGCTTTAACAGTAAATTTAGAATGCCATGTTCCGAAATAACAAGATCAGGAAGGGAAGGCAGTTTTGTAGAGAAGCATGGTACACAACCGTCATCACTTGTAAATATACTCTCAAAATGGTCATTAAAAGCAGCACGCACTGTTTTCTTATCCCGCACACTTTTACCATTTATAAGAAAGGAGTCAGAAGATGAAGAAGCCGGCGTCACAACCCTCCAGAACCTTTCGGGAGATGATCTAATAAAGTCTGGCAATAATGTGTTGTGGGAGTGGTGTTTATCTTCGAGAATTTTTTCCTTTAACTGTTGCAGACAGCTTATCAATTGCTTCTTGCAACTGCTCATCGTTATGCCTTTTCACTCGTTTTTTTTTTCAACCGCTGAAGCTTCCGTCTCATTTGTAATGTCTCCCGCGTAATCCCGGGATTGCGGCGCTCAGACTTCTTCACTATTTTAGGAACGAAACGCTCCACACAATCAAGAACCAAACCCCTGAAAAAATGCCAGAGGTAATCCACACAAGTAAGGCTCGCAAAGTGATCGTAATTGAAACCCAGCATATCTATTATGCATTCATCCTGTGCTCGTGAGAAATTGGGAAACGATTGAACCTTATTACCTTGCTTGGTTAAGACGTTGTTAAGTGTAATAACAACCGCTTTATGGTCTGAAATACCTGCCATTACAGAACATGAAATGTTTTCTTTTATGCTACCGTTAACAAGGAATAGATCAAGAGTGGATCTTGAATGATTTTGAATCCTTGTGAATTCCTTAACAACTTGTAGCAGGTCAAAGTTAAAAGCTAGATCAGCCATGACGTTTTCAGCACTTTGAGCTGAATACGAGGAAAACGTTCCCCAGTTCATATTTGGCAGGTTGAAATCTCCAGTTAGAATCAATTTGTCATCTTGTTTTATTTATGAATTCATCTAGGTTGACAAGCGATCCAAGTAATGAACAGTAGAATTCGGAGGCCGGTAGATGGTTCCAAGAACGTATTTGAAGTTCTTCACGTATAGTTTACAAAAGATGCTTTCTACATCTGGAACATCAGGCATTAAATGTAGTATTATTGACGACTAATACAGTACAGCAATGCCACCGCCTCTTCTGTCGCGATCCTTACGCAACACCTTATAATTCCTTGGTACAAATTCACTGTCAAATATAGCATCGCTTAACCAAGTTTCCGTTAGCACGGCTAGGTGGGGGCCTAGTAAAAAAAGCATGCTCTCCAGTTGTGCAGTTTTATTGACAATGCTGCGGCAATTCATATTAAGTATTGCAAGGGGCCTGCTGCTGATATTATCAAGTCATTTCCTTTTAGAAATTTTGAAGAGCTTATCTTTGGTTTCGTCCCAACCAAACATTACACCATCCATACTCAGCTTATCAAAAATTAACTTGGCCTTAGCAGTTTTTTCTTTTTCCTGTTTCACACTTTGCCATAATTTCTTCCAAATTTGGCGTAATCTGAATGAGAAGTCTTCTGTTACAGAAAGCTTCGTCCCTTTCAGCTTCGAGGAAGCCTTTAGAATGGCGACTTTCTCCCGATAATCTACGAGTTTTAATATTACTGGGCGGCTCCTGCCAGTCTTTTTTCCTCGTCTTTGGCCCCTTTCGATGCCACTAACACTTTGATTTTATCTGCGTTAATAGTATAAGACACAAAAAGCACGGAGGACCGGCGCCGAACCTGAACTAAATTTTACAACGCCAGAATACTCATCAACCAGATAAGACGCACCAGCACCGTATTTGTGATGGCGAGGAGGCTGTGACGTCATCGCGAACGCTGCCCGAAGCATCTTGCCGTTTCGGGTTCGGTTTCAACATGTCGTTCAATCGGTTATTTCAAATCACAGGGGAGTGTCTGAGAAAATGGCACCACAGTTCCTTCTACAGTAATGTCAGCGCCATTTGAAAACCTCGATATCGGAATAGGGTGAAAAAACTGCCAGTGTACCCCTTTATGTTGAGCCCACAGTTCAGAAATATTTTACTGTTTGTCTAAGTGAAATCCTTATGGCATGCATTGGTATTATCTGTGTCCTGAGTACAAATATTGATGTTAAGTATTGTTATCAGGTTTTGGGGTGCCCATTTTTACTTGACAGCTCTGCAAATCATCAGTGCTGCATCTGCCACAAGCGACCTACTCGGTGCTCCTTTACAGTTCATTTCTTGGAGAGAAGAACAGGTCTCAAGTTGTACATGAAGACAACTTGTAATTTCCCTCGACTGCAATAATATTTTGCTCTCATGCTCGCAGGGGCATCCACGACTCATCGCCACCGTCTTACGAGTGTTCAAAAAGGGTGGCAGAGGCACCATGAAAAAAAAAGAAAGATGCACCGCGCGGAAACATTTTACCACGCCTCATTCAGATTAAGCGAAACGGCTGACATGAGCAAAAAGAAAAGGCTGTTAAGTGATATCAATACCCTGAAGGTGCTACTGATGAAAAGAGTACTGTCATTTGCTGGTATTATAATGCAACATTGTGCTACTTCAAGTAGTGTCGTACAGTAGACCCACAAATTGCTGGTTCTGTGGTGAGAATTCCCTGAAGGGGAAGTAAATTCTATCTACTTAGTGTTTGAGTGCAAACGAAAAAGAAATGAAAAGAAAAGCGGGAAGGGGGGGGTGGAGGGCGCAAAACGTCGAATGCATGTACCCGCATCTTTCTCGCACGGTCAGAGCCAGCAAGAACTCCAAGATGAAACTCATTTAGGCTACCACTCCATACATTAGACTTGAAGCAGTTTCAGCTATAAAAAGTCGCGATGGCTGGATAAACGTCCGAGCTGGGGCGATGGTGTCAAGTCGTCAAGTTCCCTATCCATTAATCACGCCCGCCGCGTTGCTTTATTGGCTATGGTACTCGGTTGCTCATCCGAGGATCGCGGGATAGAATCCCATTGGCGGCGGCTGCATTTCGAGAGACGCGAAATGTTGAGGCCCGCGTACTGTGAGATCTCAGTGCACGTTAAAGAACCCCAGGTGGTTGAAATTTGTGGAGCTCTCCACTACGGCCGCTCTCACAATCATATCATGGTTCTAGGACGTAAAACACCAGAAAGCAACCGAATAAAATCAGGTAATCTTATATTGCAGCAGTGTGCAGACGTGAAGGGTGTGGGCAGTGCATCGGGGGCAAGCGCGGGTCCACTGTTGCCTTGTGCGCTACATGATAGCTTTTCTTCACTGATACTATCATGCAGCACTAGTCCCTGCCTCCATCACTCTACTCTTTTTTTCTTTCACTCGCCCCCATCAAATTGCTTTAGAATCGTCGATACAGGGTAGTCGTACGGTTCCCACTAACAAGCGCGTGTTCATAGCTACTCTTATGACGGCTCTACTTGAGACTTTGAATCTAGCGTCCTCGAGAAAGTTCAATTTATTTTATATGTTTCTCATTGATATCGCAGTCTGTTTGTCTGAACCTCCTCTCCTCACTTCACAATTCCGCCATTTTTATTTGTGCGCCGCCACGGTGGTCTAGTGGCTATGGTTCTCGGCTGCTGATCCGCAGGTCGCGGGGTCAAATTCTAGCCGTGGAGGCTGCATTTCGATAAAGGCGTAATGTTGAATACCGTGTACTCTGCACTTTAAAGCACCCCAGGTGGTCGAAATTTACGGATCCCTGCACTACGGCGTCTCTTATAATCATATCGTGGCTTTGGGACAGGTACACACACATGTCTACGCGAAAGAAGAAGAATAAATCAACAATGAGGAGGTAAGCCCAACGTGTATTTACACACCTTAAAGTCATCATTGCCACCCATTCAGCTTTCCATGGCTTTCCTCTTTAGGCGTCAACCATCCTCTAAAACTGCAAGTTTCTCGACTACCTTATCAGTTTTCCATATCTCCACAATCATCTGCAATACAAGAGGCACATATGCAGTTGCTTCGTCTGAGTATTCAGTTGAACCCACCAGATGAGAAGAGCGACATACAATTAAAACAGCCCTAAAATAGTCTACTGAGTTTGGAACTTGAAGTAATCCTGCAAGGCAGATTGGACTAAAAAAATTACAGCATATCCACGGAGTGAATGATGATGAGTGGGCGAAGCTCGGGATCTTCATCGTAGATGGTGCCGAGTTCCGAATTAATTTAGTTAACGCGCACGCTACGAATCCTCATGGTTCAACTATGCACAAGTGAAATCTCCCACCGGCACTTCATTGCAAGTCAAGATCCAGTGCCTATATATATATATATATATATATATATATATATATATATATATATATATATATATGGGTTGCCGGTGAACGCTTCTCCAACGCGAGCAGTCGGTATTTCTCAATCAAGAAACTCGCTAGGAGACGCTGCCTGCGCCAACGTTGTCTCTCGCGGGTGAGGGCGCGTTCTCCTTCTTTGCGAGCTGGTAGAGCGTTCCTCTAAGAAAGAGCGTTTCCATAGCCAACGCGCGCCTTTCGCTCTCTCTCTGTCTCTCTCTCACAAGACAGCAGAGGCACGAGCCGGGAGGCACGCGCCGGGAGAGAGAGAGAGGCACGCGCCGGGAGGCACGCGCCGAGGGCGAGCGCGTGCCTCCCGGCACGCGGGTTACGCCTGACGACTGACGCCTGACACGGGACAAGGTTAGACTAAGAGGAGCTTCGCCCCTAAAAGACGTCTTGCCAAATCATAGCAAGTTGCCACAAAAGAAGGTCCATACTGATTGCTTGAATGTGAAACTTCACATTTGAGGAAAATATTGTCACGATGTGGGTCTCAATCCCATGCAGCTTTTAAGCCTACGCACAGCCAATGTTACATCATATCATTATTGACTGCACAGGTGTATCCAGAGAGGGGTTGGAGTGTACCCCCCGACGGCGCCCTGAAACTTTTTAAGTTTGTTATGCATATATATGCATGCGCATATGAACACATAGGCACATACAGAAAGGTAGCTCGGACCCCCCCACCACCACCAGAAATAAAATTCTGACTATGTCCCTGATTGAATGCATCTTTTCTTATACGTCATGGCACCTGCTGGTGCTTTCTGGCTGCCTTTTGCTCTTGCATCACGAAACACTGCCTACATTATCTTGCAGTGGTGTTTCATCTGTCACAGAGAGGGGTCTCTAGCATCACTGCAAATTTTAACCAACCTCATAACCCCCCAATGTGATAAGACTGATATCGACGAGTACTTTTTACAGTCTGCTTCCGGTGGAACACATAACAGTAATACATACTCATTCATGTAGTGCATGTCTACACAGTCCGACCAAAATTAAATACACTTGACTCTAACCGCACTGCACTTCTAAGGCGCCTGCTAAAGAATCAGTCGACTGGCATTTGTAACTACGATCAAGATGTCCAATCCGGGGCACCTTGCATGGTGCTACGAATGGTATTATCATATTCAGCTTTGAAAACAACCTATTATTTCTCAAGAAAGATATTCGCGCTTACACAACACTTATGCAAGCGCGACGACAAGGGCAGCGCGAATCGATACTTGGTACACGAATTACATACAATGCCCAAGTCTATACGTTTCAAGTGAGCAATAAAAGAGCAGTTTAATAACAACATAGCACCTAGTAACAACAATGTAGCGCAGTATCTCGCAATTACGCACTGCGCTTGGTAGATGAGCGACAAACGAAGGGTTATGGGCACGCCGTCAGCACCAATCTAAATTCATGCAACACGCTGTGCACGACGCGAATCACCACCGCAGCAGTCAGTGAATTACGCACATATGCTCTGTATGCGCTTACACGAAGCGGCCACTGACAGTCCGGCGAACTGCGCAGTTCGCCGGACTGTCAGTGGTCCGCACGGGCATGCGGTAGGTCGGTGACTCGCACGTACACACATATACAAGTGAAACAGAATTCAGGATCATTCGAACTTACCGTGGAGTCCTGTGACAAGTTCCGTCTGGTCCGCTGCGCTGCATGGCTGGATTTGGAATAAAAAAATTGGCCGCGTATCTCCGTGCTTCGCTGCAAATGTCGCCGAAAGACGACAGCCTTCTACCGGCAGTACTACATGAGTCCCGGTTCGCGTGTTTCTATTTCCCCGAGGGAAACGTAAGCGAGAGGGAAAACGAAGAGACGCGAGGAGAGAAAGGGACCGGCCGGAATGGCGGGCGGCCGTTCCGCTGCCTTCCGTTCGGCACGGATGGATGGATGGATGCTATGAGCGTCCCCTTTGTAACAGGGTGGTGACATGTGGGCCACCAGGCTCGTAAGAAGTCTTAAGAACTTTTTTTTCTCTCTCTCTTTAAATTTTCCTCATGCCTTTTAAATTTACTTCACTCAAATCGAGCACGAGCGTGAGGAAAGGGCGCCATCTGGCCATGGTTTCAGGAAACGCAAGAAGCTTGCCTAGTACGCAGAACTGCGTAGGAAGCGTCCGCTAACAAGCACTAGAGTCTTTAGAGTTGCGCATCTATGTATTTTCTACTAAAGGAACACACCGTCTAATACTTGCGTATTGATGTTGCGCCTCAGATATGCGTAATATTTGCTTTTTGGTCGACTGTGATCACAAGTATGAACGCAACTGGGTGGTCGCAAGATGGGCGGTCGTTTAGGATGGGGTGAACCTTTCGCAGCAGGACAGACACACACGCAGACAGACCAAAATTTTTGTGTTGAAGTTCCCCAAGAAAGTGAAGAAACAACACAACAAACCGCCATTACCGAGGCGCTGGCCGAGTTGTGCAGTGTTCTCGAGCGCGGCCGCGGTGGCGCCGCGCGCAGCCGCGCAAGTAGTTCCGACATAAAAGGTAGTGCGTTTATAATTTGAATGCTGCAGGGTTAAAAGGGAGTGGTACGGCTCTTTTATTAATACCACACAATATCTCCACTCACTAAGGATGACACATAGTAAATGCAGCTGAGTTTTGCACCAGAAACTCCGATTCCGTAGCGAAATGCGCTCGCAACCGTTCAGCCTCCTTACGTCACGGGACGAGCACGGCATCCTTACGGCTCCACTCCCGTCGCCTGGTGCTGTAATGTTACAGTTTTTTTTCTTTTTACAGTGCTATATACTTGTACACAGATTTCCAATATGCCAGTGTTTGCCTAGTAAAACATGCAGTTATAAAATATCAAATGTTTTATGCGCATAAATGTTTCTTTACAGTGTTGTTTTGTAGAATGGAGCAGAATCTGCTAAGGAGAAACGCAAGTCGTCTTAAACACACAGTAAACCGTTTCTTCTTTGCGTATGATGTGGTCCGTAAGTGTTCTTAAACTAAATGGGTGCAAAGCGCTCTTTCGCCTTCCTGCAGGCAGAAGTGTCGCCGTGGCTGTCCCTCAGTTGTATGCAGGAAAGGCGGCAGGAAAAGTGATAATAGCATTTTTAGCGCGCAGCATGAAAGGAACGGATAAGCACCAAAACTTCGCACACAAAGGCAACGCAATGGGTTTGTGCAAGTGAGATTACTTTCCACTTTTGACAAGATACAGCCGCGTCGGGCCTTCATTTTGAAGTTCGTCGTGTTCCTGTCTGGGGGCGGGGTGGGGTGGGGGAGCACGAACATCCATAACGTGTGATTGAACACCCTCCCCCCTAAAAGAAGTATTCTGGATGCTTCTACAATAAAAGCTCTTTAATTCGGAATTTCACGAGACCGGAAAAAATGTCCAAATTAACCGAATGCCGAATTATCGAAAGTATCAGGATAAAAATAAAACATTGTCTTTCACATCAGTTGATTTCCTTTCCCCGGCTCCACTAGCTTCAACACTAGCTGAGGAGGGAAGGTGTTTGAAGGTTCGAATCGGCGCCCCTCGATGGCTCGAGTACTCGATGGTAGCGCGAAGGAAGAGCCGTTGCCCGGTAAAGAGAAGCTTTATTGCACACTTAGACGTCTGCCCGGGTCCAAGCCCGAACCTCCGCTCTCCGCTCACATCCCAGGCGTCGTCACTTCAACCCTCGGTTCGACAAAGAGTCCTCCAACGAGCCAATCATACTTGGGGGTTGACATCACGCAAACCAATCGCACAAACACTTTTATAACACACACGGCATTGGTCAAACATACGTCACAATCTACAGCACCCGAGGGGATAGGCTCACCGCGCAACACACGTCATTTCCCTCTCTCTCTCCTACGTTGTCGCCTGTGTCTTAGCCCCGACGACCGCCAGGCGCCGCAGGCCCTGCTCGAGCTATCCTAGGAACCCGCGCACCACGTCTCTTTCCAGAACCCGCCACACAGCCGCGAGAATATTTGCCGGCCCTGTCCGCTAACGACATGTCACTTTTCATCTCGGCCTGTCATCGTCTTTTCATTTCAACGACCTTCGTCGTTGAAACCCTGCACGCTTCGAGAACCATAATTGTAACCCGAATTCGGTTGCTCACAAAAGCATCCTTCGGTCGCATCTGGCGGGGCGGCAGCAAGGGACGCGTACTGATGTCAAGCTGTGACTGAAGCCGGGCGTCGTGCGTCGCTTCTGTCTCTCTACACGGCTCGCTTCCTATTCAACTCTTTTATTTCCTCCTTTCTTTTGTTGCCAGCGCGGAGGCTGCACTGTCCTCTGACAGCACCCCCGCTGGCCTGCGTGGGCTCTTCTGCGCTTCCTTTCCGCGGAAGCCGATATGTATTCCTAGTTTTCGGCAAAGGTATACCGTGGTGCTGGGAATCGTTCTGCGCTCTGAAGTATTCTCACGCGGACCACCAGCACCACGTGGGCCCTGCATACCATGAACTCACTCCTCCCCCCTCAAGAGTGTTACTGGACACTTGATGTCCACGTAACACGATACAAAAAAAAAACAACAAAAAAACCTCGCACCGAAATAAATAGATCACTCCTCGCCCACGCAAATGCGTGGACCAATTTCCACTTCACACTCAAAGTAACATCTTTCTCGTCATACTGCCGAAAAGAAACACATATGACTATTTCCGTCATGCAGCATACTCTCACTCGAAATGCCAAAAGGACCGAGGTATCCTCGCAACGCAAGACAACCATGACACACTCTAGATGAAATCAACAGTATTAATAAGTTCGTGGTAGCTTGACACAAGGCACGCGAACTGGTCTGAGTCCTGTTGCATAGTGTCCCACATTCACCGCACTGTCATT
Source organism: Hyalomma asiaticum (assembly GCA_013339685.2). Classification (NCBI taxonomy): domain Eukaryota; kingdom Metazoa; phylum Arthropoda; class Arachnida; order Ixodida; family Ixodidae; genus Hyalomma; species Hyalomma asiaticum. The sequence continues at coordinate 9,449 of JABSTT010002841.1, forward strand.
GTCCCAACACGCGAGACCCACTCTGTGCGCCCTCGAGTCCCCGAAAAGCACACTCAAAGGGAGCGACGGACCCCGCATCGACTATGTCTTATACTCAAAGGATCGCATCAGGCTCCAAAAAGGAATGAGCACATTCCACAAAACAATACTTCATGCACAACACCGGCCCTACAAAACGAATCTAACACACCTATACACACATTTCTATTACTTAAGGGCAAGTCTACATTGCATAAAAAAGGAATGCCTAATGCGGAACTATAAACATGACATTCTCATATAGACACAAAATATTCATCTGTCTGAGTCACACATAACAGGCTCTTGACCAAACAGTTATCTGAACACAACCCAAATGATCATCCTAGACGTGAAAGAGCATCAGCAGCCTTGTTCAGGGCGCCTTTGACATGGACAATTTCCATGTAATATTTTTAGGATCGCCAATGCCCACAGCGTTAGCCTAGCACTGGAGGGGGCCGCGCGAGTCAGGAAAGTCAGCGGGTCGTGGTCAGTCCTTATTTTGACCTTAGTGCCAAATAGCCACGTTCCCAAAAACTCTAACGCCCACACAATTGCAACCGCCTCTCGTTCAATCGTGGACCACTCTTGTTGCGACGGGCTCAACTTCTTACTAAGGAACTGCGACTGGTCGCTCCGTGTCACCATCCTTTGGGAGAGGTAAGCTTCAATTGCCGTTTCCAATGCATCCGTGGCCAAACAAAATGGTTTGCTGGGGTCTGGTGCTGTCATTCACCTCTTATACTCATGAAGAACCGCACTGAGTTCCTGCTTTAGGCCAGGACTTAACTCACTTGCCTGCGCAGCCACGGAAACCTGTCCGCAAGACTTTACCGCCTGCGGTGCCCTCTCAATGTTCCCGTCTAACTGCTCCCTACGATAGAGCAACTGACCATCAGTTACCCTGCCGTGCGACCCGTCTTTTGCTTGGAACCAAGCATCAGCCAGTGACTCATCTCGCTTTTGCTCTTCGGCGGAAGAAATCTCAGTGACTGGCCCAAGCCGCTCACTGTCCTCAATAATATCTTCGCCGACAGAATTCTGACTGTCCAACTGCCCTTCCTCCAAACCTGACATGGAACTAGTCGCTAGCGGCTCCAACGCCTGTGCGTCCTGCTCCCCCTCTCTTTCATCTTCTAACGAGGTGTTTGCCTCACCCTCGGTTTTAGGCCCCTGATGCTCACTACGTGGCGGTTCCTCTAATGTGCGCTGCACGGCATTAGCGCTAGGCTTAGAGCACCGAGACACCTGTTCTTGCTCTCTCAATGATAAACACCGTTCCGGTACTATCTCCTGTGCAACGCATCTGATCCCTTTCTCACACTCATTCAGATCACTCATTAGCTCTTCACGGCAGCGACGAAGGCATTCATAATCTTTCGGAGTAAGTAGCACAGACGCACTGGTAGTTAACTGGTCAGTTACTGCGCATCGTAAGGTCACACGCTGAGTAGCGCTCCCTGACGAGTGTGGAAGACCGAGAGGCACATACATTAGGCGCGCTGTAACGCCCTGACCAAAAGCACCAGTTAGCTTTATTGTGCCGCTACTGTGACCCAAAATTTCAGCGGTTACTTCATTCGCTTGTATCACTGTGATATCCGCACCTGAGTCAATGCGCGCGAAACAGCGTTTGTCTCCCACGAAAATTTCAATCCTCGGATCCCTCATCAGTGAATTGTTCATTAAGTCAGTGTGCCGCGACGGCGTGGCTGGTCTCTCAAATGGCCTTGCCCTCTGGGGAGCTACGCATGCAACCTCTGCTTTCTTAGCGGCCGTGTCACGTGAAGCCTCGCAATCTCTTTGAAAGTGGCCCCGCTGTCCGCATCCAAAACATACTCCTGAATTAGGGCTGAAGTTTGCACCAGTGAAATGTCTCGCTTGCGGCCTATAATTCTGATTTCTTAATACAGTACCACGGTAGTTGCTCTACCTGCAGCCGTCGAGGCTTTCCTCAAAATTTGCGGCTAACTCCGCTATATCCTTCGGCTTCAACCAGCCCTTTACTTCCTGCTGTGTGGCCAGTGAGCGGAGATCATTTGGCATTAAGTGCTTCAGCCTATCAGCTATTAGTAATTCCTGAAGGCTCTCAAACGACTGCACCTCTCTACTTCTGAGGTAATATGTAAACATAGTCTCCAGGCGTGCCGTCACTTGGCTCCAAGACTCGTCTGCTTCTCATTTGACCTCCAGAAACATTCGGCGGTACTCACTTGGAGTCATCCGCAGTTCCTTCAAAACTCTGGATTTTAGATCTGGGTACGCTATTACCCCAGCCTCCGATTGATTGGCAACGAATATCCGCATTTTGTCACTTAAAAATGGCAATATAACAATTCCCTGTACTTCCTCAGGTATGCTCAATGCCGCAAAAAGTGCGTCCACATTCTTGAACCAGGCGGGAATCATTGGCTCATTAGTGGGCATGGGCGCAAGGGCTGCTTTCAACTCTTTCGCGTACCATGCGATACCAGTATACCGGTTCCGCATTTCCGGCTCCTCTGAAGAGGCACGCGACGACGTCATCTTCTCCAGCTCAAGCTTGAGCTTTAATTCTTCTATCTCAAGCGTCAACTCGCGCGTGCGATCCGATTCATTCACACTGTAACCATCCATAGCATTTCTATCTGAGTCCGCCATCTCCCAGAGTGTGCCTGAACGCAAGTGCATTCAATAAAAAGGGGCCCCGAGAGAGCACAAAGAGAGCCTCACCTTGTCGTGATGCGTCGCTCGGTGTCGTTGCAGCTGTGTCAGTCCAGTCTCCGACGCTTGTCGTTACGCAGTCATCGATGCTCGAGGTACTCCACCGGACCACCCTCGTCGTTGCGTCAATCTGTCGCGTCGACGTTCCTTGCCGTTCTCCTGCTGATGCCGAACCCCGCAGCGCCTCGTCAGTCGCTCGCGAAGTCCTTCAGCTTTGCCCTCGTTCGCTGACACACAGCGCTCTCGTGCCGCTCAACTTCTCGCTCCAAAGTTGACCGGCAGGCTCGGAATGTCAATACTGCTTCAGGCAGCTCACCAGCAGGTCCCGAGGGCAGCGGGCGTCTTGTCAGCTTCGCCGGGCTTCAGCACCTTCCTTGCTGCGGGCTCTCCGATCCTGTCGACTGCGCCAGTTGATTTCCTTTCCCCAAACTCCACTAGCTTCAACACTAGCTGAGGAGGGAAGGTGTTTGAAGGTTCGAATCGGCGCCCCTCGATGGCTCGAGTACTCGATGGTAACGCGAAGGAAGAGCCGTTGCCCGGTAAAGAGAAGCTTTATTGTACACTTAGGCGTCTGCCCGGGTCCAAGCCCGAACCTCCGCTCTTTCCTCACATCCGAGGCGTCGTCACTTCAACCCTTGGTTCGACAAAGAGTCCCCCAACAAGCCAATCACACTTGGGGGTTGACATCACACAAACCAATCGCACAAACACGTTTATGACACACACGGCATTGGTCAAACACACGTCACAATCTACAGCACCCGAGGGGATAGGCTCACCGCGCAACACACATCATTTCCCTCTCTCTCTCCTACGTTGTCGCCTGTGTCTTAGCCCCGACGACCGCCGGCGCCGCAGGCCCTGCTCGAGCTATCCTAGGAACCCGCGCACCACGTCTCTTTCCAGAACCCGCCACACAGTCGCGAGAATATTTGCCGGCCCTGTCCGCTAACGACATGTCATTTTCATCTCGGCCTGTCATCGTCTTTTCATTTCAACGACCTTTGTCGTTGAAACCCTGCACGCTTCGAGAACCATAATTGTAACCCGAATGCGGTTGCACACAAAAGCATCCTTCGGTCGTATCAGGCGGGGCGGCAGGAAAGGACGCGTACTGATGTCAAGCTGTGACTGAAGTCGTGCGTCGCTTCGCTCTCTCTACACGGCTCGCTTCCCGTTCAACTCTTTATTTCCTCCTTTCTTTTGTTGCCAGCGCGGAGGCTGCACTGTCCCCCGACAGCACCCCCGCTGGCCTGCGTGGGCTCTTCTGCGCTTCCTTTCCGCGGAGCCGATATATATTCCTAGTTTTCGGCAAAGGTACACCGTGGTACGGAGAATCGTTCTGCGCTTTGAAGTATTCTCACGCTGGACGACCAACACCACGTGGGCCCTGCATACCATGAACTCACTCCTCCCCCCTCAAGAGTGTTACTGGTCACTTGATGTCCACGTAACACGATACAAAAAAAAAACAACAACAAAAACCTCGCACCGAAATAAATAGATCACTCCTCGCCCACGCAAATGCGTGGACCAATTTCCACTTCACACTCAAAGTAACATCTTTCTCGTCATACTGCCGAAAAGAAACACATATGGCTATTTCCGTCATGCAGCATACTCTCACTCGAAATGCCAAAAGGACCGAGGTATCCTCGCAACGCAAGACAACCATGACACACTCTAGATGAAATCAACAGTATTAATAAGTTCGTGGTAGCTTGACACAAGGCACGCGAACTGGTCTGAGTCCTGTTGCATAGTGTCCCACATTCACCGCACTGTCATTGTCCCAACACGCGAGACCCACTCTGTGCGCCCTCGAGTCCCCGAAAAGCACACTCAAAGGGAGCGACGGACCCCGCATCGACTATGTCTTATACTCAAAGGATCGCATCAGGCTCCAAAAAGGAATGAGCACATTCCACAAAACAATACTTCATGCACAACACCGGCCCTACAAAACGAATCTAACACACCTATACACACATTTCTATTACTTAAGGGCAAGTCTACATTGCATAAAAAAGGAATGCCTAATGCGGAACTATAACATGACATTCTCATATAGACACAAAATATTCATCTGTCTGAGTCACACATAACAGGCTCTTGACCAAACAGTTATCTGAACACAACCCAAATGATCATCCTAGACGTGAAAGAGCATCAGCAGCCTGTTCAGGGCGCCTTTGACATGGACAATTTCCATGTAATATTTTTAGGATCGCCAATGCCCACAGCGTTAGCCTAGCACTGGAGGGGGCCGCGCGAGTCAGGAAAGTCAGCGGGTCGTGGTCAGTCCTTATTTTGACCTTAGTGCCAAATAGCCACGTTCCCAAAAACTCTAACGCCCACACAATTGCAACCGCCTCTCGTTCAATCGTGGACCACTCTTGTTGCGACGGGCTCAACTTCTTATTAAGGAATGGGACTGGTCGCTCCGTGTCCCCCATCCTTTGGGAGAGGTAAGCTCCAATTGCCGTTTCCAATGCATCCGTGGCCAAACAAAATGGTTTGCTGGGGTCTGGTGCTGTCATCACCTCGCTATACTCATGAAGAACCGCACTGAGTTCCTGCTTTAGCCTAGGACTTAACTCACTTGCCTGCGCAGCCGCAGAAACCTGTCCGCAAGACTTTACCGCCTGCGGTGCCATCTCAATGTTCCCGTCTAACTGCTCCCTACGATAGAGCAACTGACCATCATTTACCATGCCGTGCGACCCTTCTTTTGCTTGGAACCAAGCATCAGCCAGTGACTCATCTCGCCTTTGCTCTTCGGCGGAAGAAATCTCAGTGACTAGGCCCAAGCCGCTCACTGTCCTCAATAATATCTTCGCCGACAGAATTCTGACTTTCCAACTGCCCCTGCTCCAAACCTGACATGGAACTAGTCGCTAGCGGCTCCAACGCCTGTGCGTCCTGCTCCCCTCTCTTTCATCTTCTAACGAGGTGTTTGCCTCACCCTCGGTGTTAGGCCCCTATGCTCACTACGTGGCGGTTCCTCTAATGTGCGCTGCACCGCGTTAGCGCTAGGGTTAGAGCACCGAGACACCTGCTCTTGCTCTCTCAAGTGATAAACACCGTTCCGGTACTATCTCCTGTGCAACGCATCTGATCCCTTTCTCACACTCATTCAGATCACTCATTAGCTCTTCACGGCAGCGACGAAGGCATTCATAATCTTTCGGAGTAAGTAGCACAGGACGCACTGGTAGTTAACTGGTCAGTTACTGCGCAATCGTAAGGTCACACGCTGCAGTAGCTCTCCCTGACGAGTGTGGAAGACCGAGAGGCACATACATTAGGCGCGCTGTAACGCCCTGACCAAAAGCACCAGTTAGCTTTATTGTGCCGCTACTCTGAGCCAAAATTCTCAGCGGTTACTTCATTCGCTTGTATCACTGTGATATCCGCACCTGAGTCAATGCGCGCGAAACAGCGTTTGTCTCCCACGAAAATTTCAATCCTCGGATCCCTCATCAGTGAATTGTTCATTAAGTCAGGTGTGCCGCGACGGGTGGCTAGGTCTCTCAAATGGCCTTGCCCTCTGGGGAGCTACGCATGCAACCTCTGCTTTCTTAGCGGCCGTGTCACGTGAAGCCTCGCAATCTCTTTGAAAGTGGCCCCGCTGTCCGCATCCAAAACATACTCCTGAATTAGGGCTGAAGTTTGCACCAGTGAAATGTCTCACTTGCGGCCTATAATGCTGATTTCTAAGCAGTACCAGCGGTAGTTGCTCTGCCTGCTGCCATCGAGGCTTTCCTCAAAATTTGCGGCCAACTCTGCTATATCCTTGGGCTTCAACCAGCCCTTTACTTCCTGCTGGGTGACCAGTGAGCGGAGATCATTTGGCATTAACTGCTTCAGTCTATCAGCTATCAGTAATTCCTGAAGGCTCTCAAACGACTGCACCTCTCTACTTCTGAGGTAGTATGTGAACATTGTCTCCAGGCGTGCCGTCACTTGGCTCCAAGACTCGTCTGCTTCTCTTTTGATCTCCAGAAACATTCGGCGGTACTCACTTGGAGTCATCCGCAGTTCCTTTAAAACTCTAGATTTTAGATCTGGGTAACGCATGACCCCAGCCTCCGATTGATTGGCAATGAATGTCCGCATTTTGTCACTTAAAAATGGCAATATAACAGTTCCCTGCACTTCCTCAGGTATGCTCAACTGCCGCAAAAAGAGCGTCCACATTCCTGAACCAGGCGGGAATCATTGGCTCATTAGTGGGCATGGGCGCAAGGGCTGCTTTCAACTCTTTCGCGTACCATGCGAATGCCAGTATGCCGGTTCCGCATTTCCGGCTCCTCTGAAGAGGCACGCGACGACCTCATCTTCTCCAGCTCAAGCTTGAGCTTTAATGCTTCTATCTCAAGCATCAACTCGCACGTGCGATCCGATTCATTCCCACTGTCACCTTCCATAGCATTTCTATCTGAGTCCGCCATCTCCCAGAGTGTGCCTGAACGCAAGTGCATTCAATAAGGGCCCCGAGAGAGCACAAAGAGAGCCTCACCTTGTCGTGATGCGTCGCTCGGTGTCGTAGCAGCTGCGTCAGTCGAGTCTCCGACGCTTGTCGTTACGCAGTCGTCGATGCTCGGGGTGCTCCACCGGACCACCCTCGTCGTTGCGTCAGTCTGTCGCGTCGACGTTCCTTGCCATTCTCCTCCTGATGCCGAACCCCGCAGCGCCTCGTCAGTCGCTCACGAAGTCCTTCAGCTTTCCCCTCGTTCGCTGACACACAGCGCTCTCGTGCCGCTCAACTTCTTGCTCCAAAGTTGACCGGCGGGCTCGGAATGTCAATACTGCTTCAGGCAGCTCACCAGCAGGTCCCGAGGGCAGCGGGCGTCTTGTCAGCTTCGCCGGGCTTCAGCACCTTCCTCGCTGCGGGCTCTCCGATCCTAGGGTCGACTGCGCCAGTTGATTTCCTTTCCCCAAACTCCACTAGCTTCAACACTAGCTGAGGAGGGAAGGTGTTTGAAGGTTCGAATCGGCGCCCCTCGATGGCTCGAGTACTCGATGGTAGCGCGAAGGAAGAGCCGTTGCCCGGTAAAGAGAAGCTTTATTGCACACTTAGGCGTCTGCCCGGGTCCAAGCCCGAACCTCCGCTCTTCGCTCGCATCCCAGGCGTCGTCACTTCAACCCTCGGTTCGACAAAGAGTCCTCCAACAAGCCAATCATACTTGGGGGTTGACATCACGCAAACCAATCGCACAAACACTTTTATAACACACACGGCATTGGTCAAACATACGTCACAATCTACAACACCCGAGGGGATAGGTTCAGTGCGCAACACACGTCATTTCCCTCTCTCTCCTACGTTGTCACCTGTGTCTTAGCCCAGGCGACCGCCGGCGCCGCAGGCCCTGCTCGAGCTATCCTAGGAACCCGCGCACCACGTCTCTTTCCAGAACCCGCCACACAGCCGCGAGAATATTTACCGATCCTGTCCGCTAACGACATGTCATTTTTCATCTCGGCCTGTCATCGTCTTTTCATTTTAACGACCTTCGTCGTTGAAACCCTGCACGCTTCGAGAACCATAATTGTAACCCGAATGCGGTTGCACACAAAAGCATCCTTCGGTCGCCTCTGGCGGAGCGGCCGCAAAGGACGCGTACTGATGTCAAGCTGTGACTGAAGCCGGGCGTCGTACGTCGCTTCGCTCTCTCTACACGGCTCGCTTCCCATTAAACTCTATCTCCTCCTTTCTTTTGTTGCCAGCGCCCCCGCTGGCCTGCGTGGGCTCTTCTGTGCTTCTTTTCCGCGGAGCCGGCATCTGTTCCTAGTTTTCGGCAAAGGTACACCGTGATACTGGGAATCGTTCTGCGCTTTGAAGTATTCTCACGCTGCACCACCAACACCACGTGGGCCTGCATACCTTGACTCACTAAGGAGCACATTTGCAAACTGAAGGCCCCTGCTGGGAAAGGAACTTGGTCAAGACCGGGCGACGCCTTTTACGAATACGAATAAGTTATGGGGAACTTCCGAATTGTAAGAATAATTCCTGGAGGTTTATGTGCCAAAACCACGTACCCCGTGATGGGGAACTCCGGATTAAACTTGGCTACATAATCCTCTTCATAAATACACCTGTAGCCCTAAACAAAGTAAACCAGCGTACAGGGGAGTTCTAACAGTTAAGTCACCGTCAAAATGTGGCAGCTGTGGCAGGAAAAAAGAAATAAAAAAAACATCCCCAGGCAGAAACTTGAACTCAACGGCAACACGAAACTCCCAGTGATAAATTGTTGCCGATTGAGCATTCAGGATGCAATTGGCCTTTAAATTTCGCACCGCAAAAATAACCGGGAATAGAACGTGTACCATTTGACAAGCATCGTCTGGGAGAATGCCAATCGCTGTTACAAAATACAGTTGTCGTTCATGGGAGCGGTCAAACGTGCAGTGAAATGATACCAGCACAGAGAACAAGGAGAGGTCATATACACAATAACTGTGTAAAGGATCTCAAAAATATCTAAGGAATTCTTTCAGTTCGAAATATGCGAAGGAGTGAAGGCAAGCTAGCAATTACAGAAAGTATGTATTATAATTGCGGCATAATATGACAGCAGCCAGTATGCTCACGGTGTTTGAGCCTTGGTAGGAGGTTATGACGAGAGAAGCTGCCTCTAGAAATGGCGATGCTGGGAGAAAGAAAATGCGCTACCTCGGCTGTAGATTTATTATATAATGCCAAACCGAAAGGCCTGCGAGTAACTAAGCAACCTTGAAATTCTATCTTTGCGGAGCAAGAAACACGTAAAACTGCTATAAAAATTTCTGTTCATTGCGCTTGGTATACCCTGCGTACAAGCATGCATGTTGCAAGGAAATTATGTTAGCTACTTTTTGCCAACGAATTTTACGTTAATTTAAGCGTGCTTAATGTGCCAGACACTGGCATGCTTGGCAGTGCTAAACGGTATATCCAGCAGAGGAATGCCACGCTGGGGCACATTCTAGATGCTTAGTCTGCTAGGGTTCAACACCCAAGCACCCTCATCCCAATTTGTTTTTAAGCAGTCCCCCTTTGAATACATAATTATCCATACGTTTATAAAAAATGATTCAACCAGCGGGATTGCTTATTAATTATATATATTTTGGACACCTAGTAGCTTACAGTACCGATTGTTTAAACACTATAGTTTCGCTATTGGATTTGTCGTATCCAAAAATCATGCACCGCAGACACAGCGCTGCCTGTCAAGGACATATTTATGTTGGCAAGTGCAGAACAAGATGGCTCTCCCTTCGTGGATGATGCGTTTACACAACGTTTTGTAAATCGCTCTCATTTTGTACCGTGCCCTTTGTTTAGCGTATTTCCTCATTAGCTATTTTGATTTTGTCCCTTCCCGCGTAGTCGATAATAATCTGCCTTGTGTAGCAGACGCATCCATTCAGAAGCGATATTGGTGAAATTTCTCTGAATAGCTTACGCGTTTAAACCGAATCGTGCACACCGCCCTTGCTGTTCGTACTGCACTTTCGAAGGAGTCGTTCAGAGAAAACAGAGAACATAGTTTAAATATGCCATGTCGGCCTTAATAGCAGCCATGCATCGGCCAAAGTGCCTGAGCGTCCTTCTGTATTTTTATATCGTCAAGCGGTGAACATCACGCGTTTATGGAGTACTGCAGCGATATTGTCTCGCGATATCTGATTGTGAACATGACGGAAACTAGAAGACGTTTTACGCTTGAAGAAACACATCTTTTTTATGTGATAAAAACTACCTTTTCTTGTCAGTATGGTAACGCAAGTAATGATGCCAGGAAAGCGATGCGTTTGACTATTAAAATGTTTCTTCATATAGGGTGTGTTCAAATATCGCGATAGTATTCAAGCGGCGTATTACAGTACGTAACCAGACTACTGAGAATGGCTTAACTGCGTGAGTTCATGGAACAGAATGGCAAGGCATTGAAACGTAAGTACGCGTGTAAGTGATACAGCGGAGTACAAGCCGTACAAGCTGCTACTTCAAAGCATGCGCAGTAACAGACCTTTTTTGTTGTTGTGGCCAATAGCGAAAAATGAGCGAGAACTCGATACTAGACTCTTTCACTCGCGTAACAGAAATGCCAACGTTGTAGACGGAAGAGAACTTAGTTATGATGAAAGAAAAATAGACGAAGAGAAGCGCCGTGAAAGTCAAAATGTGAGGCAGGGTGATTTAGGTGCTATGTTGAATGACATATCACGCTTCCTTCACGTGCAATAAAAATGTTCTGCGTGCCTCCTGCACTGACGTGAGATTGAAGGATACATGTATTACCGCTTGACTGCAAGTAATGCTTTATGCGCCGAAGAATTCCCCTTCCGAGGCATGAAGATGCGCTATTTCTGGAATTTTGCCCCGCATGCCTCGATAAAGATCTCCGTATAGTTTCCCCCGCACAAGGCAGTAGGTAATATATATATATATATTATATATATTCTCCATGTCTCCTGCCTCAAACTCTACCACTCACCCGCACCGTAGCAAGCACCGAGACGGTGCTTCAGCAGCTGGGAGGCGCGTTACAAGATGTAATGCAGGAGCAAGCATTGAGAGCGCCATCGAAGAAGACGACGAGTTGTTGAGGCTAGCGCGAGCGGAGCCATCTTGTTTTACGCTAAGGCGCATTGTAAATATACTGACTGCCTTCACGTAACAATATGTGCGCGTTTCTGACGTCTTTCCGGTTTTTGCCATCGTTATCTCTGTTTACGCCTGTGCTCTTGAACAACTCAAAGCATTGCCTCCAAGATTGGCTTTTAATATTACGAGGGAGCTAGCTTCGAGATGCGGAAGAAATGCTGCACATACTCGTTTGTGCACACACGGCAGCTGAATAAAGAGAAAAGTTTGTTATTTTACATTTTTGTTACTGTTATGATTTTTAACACGAAAGTGTTTTATGCCGGGGTCCACGAAGAAATCTGTGAAGCACTTTCGTAAGAGAAATCGACGCCTGAAAAATAAACACGCATTTGACACTGAAAAATTACAACCCGCTGGGATTTGAACCCACAACCAGCAACGCCACCGACCAAGCCACCGACAGACTCCCGATGCAGAGGAAAAGGCAGGCCTTATATATTTACCACACCGTTACAATTTGCATCCATGTTTGATGAAATTGTTGACCACAGTAAATTGATGACGCGAAGACAGAACCTTGCGTAGCCAAGACAGGGTTAACGGATAGATACAAAGGGCAGACAATTTAGAAATTAGGTGACAATGATGCGCACTATCCAATGCCTTGGTGAAGTCGAGGAAAAGGCAATCTGTTTGCTCGTTAGTGTTCATGTTAAAGAGAAGGTCAGTCGTGAATTCGAATAACTGAGTGTCACATGAGTAGCCTTTTCTGAAGCCATTATGATTAGAGAAGAAAAAGTTATTTAATTCAAGGTGACCGTAGTACTTACTCAGAATTTGACTATACGATTAATAACACCATTGTTTTGGCTACACCATCTTAAAAATACCTCGGCGTTCACATTTCATCCAATTTATCCTGGACTACGCATGTAGCAGCTATTTCATCGAAAGCCTCTCAATCCCTCGGCTATCTCCGCAGAAACCTGCGCAACGCTCCTTCTAACGTACGCGCCTTCTCCTACCTCACATACGTTCGCCCACAGCTAGGTATGCGTCATCCATATGGTCACCACATCAAGATTACCTTGTCCGTATGTTGGAAGCCGTCCAAAATAGGGCAGCGAGATTCATGTCTGGTAAATAGGACTATCATTCAAGCATTACTCTAATAAAACAAGATCTTGCATTTCAGTCACTAGAAGAACGCTGCGCCATTGCTCTATTATGTTTATTTCACAGGTACATTTACAGTAACACATTTCACTCTTTGTCGCTTCATACTCCCCTGCACACATCTCGACGCATTCACAACGCACGTAGTTTCATGCGCATTCATGGCCACACACAGGCATTTAACTCACGCCAATAGCTAGAGCCTCTTCACATTGCAACAGTCTTCCTGATCACATTGCATCCATTGCTAACCGTGAAACTTTCCGTGATGGCCTGATTTCGTTGCGCGTTATTTAGCATTGTATAAAGCTGCACTTTACAGTTCGTAATATTTGCCTTGTTCTTTTGTTTGATTTTGTCTCCTTTCTTTTTTGTTATTTCTTTAGTTTTTGTGTAGTCTTCTGTTTTGTAAATACGGATGCGCTCCTTACTCAATGGCCTTCAATGGGCCTGTAACGAATTTCGAATAAATAAATAAATAAATAAATAAATAAATAAATAAATGATGTTCGGTTAAAGCAAACGTATTAAGCAACGAAAATTGCTCTCATATAATATCGTCTCCCTTTCCCTGCACTTTCGCTTCTCAGCGATGGTACCGCCACCTAGGAACTACGCAGTGAAGTCGTCAATTTAGTAAGCATGCGTGCCGGCAGTTAGCGCGTCAGTAATTTTGACACCACTGTCTCCGCGCAGGCTTCGGCGTCCTGCCGCCGCGTTGCTTTAGCCACGGCCGCTATATTGTCCTGTGTGACGTATATCATAGCCAGTTGCGTTGTGACGCGCTTTACTACAGGAACGCAAAGACGGCCGTCGACAAGCAAATGATGCGCCTCTCGCACAGCGAAGTGTGCGTTGACAAAACGATCCGGTCACAAGCAGTTCGGTTTCGCTTGCAAGGTTACATCGTTTGCGGACGCTCCTGGTTTATGGCAGGTTTATGCAGAGCGCTGGCGCGTTCAGTGCATTGTTTCCGGAGAAATGTGTCGTTCGGGAGCTTTCGCTTGTGTGCAGCTGTCGGTGATCCCTGTGCAGTGTCGAGGTGCCGCTGATGGGCATATGCAAAGGGTTCACATGTCCAGACTACCCAACCCATCTCTCGCCCCTCGATTCGCCAGATTGCCGCTTATGTGCTAAGAGGGATCAGCTACATTTTAGGGGCGAAGCTCCTTAAGGCGTAGGCTTGTCTGCCGTAGTTGTCCGTCGTAGCCGCCTCGTCTTCATCGAACACTGAGCTGCCTCGAGCGCTGGCACGCGCTCTTGTGTCACGAGTCCACGCCGGTTCCTCTTCGTCTACTCCGGCATCACTCAGTTTCGGTTTCGTATTCGTATTACATCACAATACCCCCAGTATTAGGTAATTGTTCACAACTTTTATGGAAGGTAGAAGATGCGAAACGAATATCACAGTGTTCTAGAGAACTCAGTTGTCTGTCCATACAGCATGAAGCATGGTTAAATGTTCATGTACAAGAGTACACCCGTTGACTATATATACAGCACAGCAACATCTATATCACACGGTTACGTAACATATCAATCTACTAATTTGTCAGATCTGTGGTATGAATAAGCTGGTCGTCTTGTCGAAGGAAGAACAATCATGCCTTGTCTGCCGTAGTTGTCCGTCGTAGCCACCTCGTCTAGTTCGTAGCCACGCTCGCGCTCGCCCTCGGCGCGTGCCTCCCGGCGCGCGAGCTCTCTCACTCTTCCATCTGCTGTCTTGTGAGAGAGAGAGAGACAGAGAGAGAGAGTGAAAGGCGCGCGTTGACTATGGAAACGCTCTTTCTTCGATGACCGCTCTATCAGCTCGCAAAGAAGGAGAACGCGGCCTCACCCGCGAGAGAACGTTCACGCAGGCAGCGTCTTCTAGCGAGTTTCTTGATTGAAAAATACCGGCTGCTCGCGCTGGAGAACCGTTCACCGGCCACCCATATATATATATAGGCACTGGATCTAGTCTATATATAGGCACGGAGGATATAGGCACGGATATAGGCACGGAGCCTTTCCCTGTAACAGCCTTTCCCTGTACAGCCTTTCCCTGTAAATCTAGTGCTTTATTTTTGTTCTGTTTAGCGCGAGAGAACCTGTTGTATTACAGCAGGAGGGCGTTTTTTTTTACCTTTAGGCCGTTTATGGTCGTTCTTCAGCTTTGAGCATAATGACTTAGTATATTTAGCATGTAACACTCTTTTCTGGCAGAGAACGCAGCATAGAGTAGAAACTCCTCCCAGCCAGGAATGATGCATGTAGATGGACTGATGCATGTAGATAGATGCATGTAGATATATAGGCACTGGACGAAAATGACAAGCCGTGGGTTCGGGTCCCACCGAAGGCAGGCTTGTCATTTTCGTCCACTTTAATTCCTTTCTACTTTCTCCACAATTAAAATACCACAAGTAACTTCCCCTATGCTTTCTTTGGCTTCATTGTCTGTTTGCTCATTAAGTTGTTTCTAACAAATAAAGAACGAGCCCTTGACCCCTTCCCTTTCGTTATTTCATAGCTTGGGCCTCGTTGCGGCAGACTTGGTGCCTTAGGTAGCATGCGAGGGCTTATTGGGCAGCAGCCATCTAATCTAAGTTCACGTTCTACGTGACGCCTCCTGGCAAGAAAGTGTGTTCCACACACGCCGCCTTGGCCATGAGTGGCGCTGCCTAACACTCCCAGGATAATAAGTACATAAATACACAATAAAGTGGGTTAGGGGACGAGCGCCTTCGTAGCTCAGTTGGTAGAGCATCGGACGCGACATCCGAAGGTCGTGGGTTCGGGTCCCACCGAAGGTAGGCTTGTCATTTTCATCCACTTTGATTCCTTTCTACTTTCTCCACAATTAAAATACCACAAGCAACTTCCCCTATGCTTTCTTTGGCTTCATTGTCTGTTTGCTGATTAAGTTATGCGTAAAAGGGAATGTTAGAAAGATTTTTTTTCCTAAGCCCTTGAGTACAGTTCCACCGACCTCAACGTCGAGTTGATGTGCTCGGCCTTGAGGCTTCTTTTATAGGTCCCCTAAACCACCTCCGATTTTTTTTTGAACATTTCAAGTTAACACGGGCATCGAGTTGAGAATGCCGTAACGATGAAAGACGCCAAATGAGACAGGGGTACGCTCCACGGCCGCGCCACGAACTCACAGAACTATCCCACCCGCTCTCCTGGCATTTCCGGTGTACCAATGTTAGCCGTGACAACAGCAACGTCGTTTTGGTGACGTCAAAAGAAGCAGAGCTCCACTGACTGGTCGAAGGGGAACTCCGGTTCCGGTTAGGCTGCTAGCGCTGCCCGCCTGTCTGTTCTTCCTTGTCGAGTGTGCCCGTTTGTGAATTCGTAAGCGCTCTGCAACGCAAGTGCCAAGTCTCTCGCGTTGCAACGCAGTCGTAATGTCATACATAGCGGATGCGCCTCAACCGGGAGTTGGGCACCGTTTGAACTGCGCGTCACTGAGGACGTACGTCACGTGACATTCCGAGGAGCACTCGGCCGGAGCGTTGCGCAGGCGAGCGTGAAAAAAGCAGGCGCAGCGTTTTATAAATGGTACGCGTGTGTGGTTTAGGGGCGCTGGAGGAAAATACACCAGTGTTTCAATAGACGCTTTCAAAAACTTTTAAATGCGCACTGAAACATTTTTGGAATAGAAGACGATGCTGAGTAGAGCGGAGGACCATGCGGAGGACCATGCGCTGCACGCACCGCAGAATTCGCAGTTAGGTTTCAAACGCAGCTGGAAAGCGCCCGCTCAGCTTTCAACAAATGCTGTCACCGACCATCCGTCCATCCGTCCGTCCATCCGTCTGTCGTTCGGTTAGTCGGTCGGTCGGTCAGTCCTTTGCAATAGCTCAGAAGGGAGCAGTATGACCCTCTGTATTATAGCGAGTTTGTGCTTCCAGGTGGGCCAGGCTCGCATCAAGCCATCAGGTGTGCTTGGGAAATTGACGATGCGGAATCCCCTCACAAAGCAGCACGCCGGTAGAAGGCTTCCTGTGATGGGGCCTAAGTTCGACATCCGGTAAGTACTGCGTTTGACTTGGCGTGTAACATGGCGCTGCCGTGGCAAAGTGGCAACTTTTCTCTGACGTGACAATCTGGTCCGTAGCATGGGAAATGGCCACAGCGGTAACGTGATTGGAAAGCATTCGGTTAGTGCACGGTCAACCGCCAGTAAAAGTTACTGCCTGCAAAACAAGCTCGCACAGTCCAGCAACTATGAATGGCCACTAATCCTCCAAAAGAGGCCCCCCGCAGTGGCGACAGAGGATCGATGTTGGCTTGCCTAGGCAAGAGTGACACCGCCTCCTAGTTTTGTTTTTCTCCATGCCCAATAGGGAGCGCGCAAATGGTCAGAGCTAGAGTATCTGTAGAATATACAGAAAATCTGTAGTCAGAGTAGGCTGGCATGCGGAGGCTATAGCTCAATCACGTGAGGTCGCCGCGTATAATTTTTCCCTTTCCATGACCACGCTGGACTCTCTACTACATGATGGCGATCATGTGAAGCGCAGGGAGCGGCATTTGCGCGACCACTTCTTTGTTCGCTTGCATTTGACACGTTGTAATCAGTTTATCCCACCATGATGGTGATCGTTCGAAGCACAAAGGACGGCATTCGAAACAAATGCTGTGATAAACAGAAGCCAAACCTGCGTGTGACCACAGTGGGCAACATAAAGACGTAAGCGAATAATTGAGAAAGATTTAAGGAGCGGTTGGGATTAACACCCGCGGACGCACGGGCCAGCTTCGCTGGTTCACCAGCTCTATACCCGGTGCATGGCCGGTGAATGTTTACATATAAGTCGACATGAGGAATATACATAGTAATATAAGATCATGATACCCACTCGATCAATTGCAGCATGTCAAAGCTGGTAATGGGTCGAAAAACCCCAAGAATCGAGAGTAAATGATTCGTCAATGGGAACGAATAAGATTCTGGTGGTGATGATGAAGGGACATAGCAACGACTGGATGTGACGATGATTCCAGTCCGCAAAATAACAGTGACTCAGCGCGCACACACACACAAAAAGATATGATCGAGATTCAAGAACCGACGGAATGGGTTCAGACGTGCGTATACTACTCGAAACAAACACTAAAGGATGATGGTAGAAGTCATATTCATGACCATGACTGAGAAAAAAAAAGGACTGCAACTAAAAACCCCGATGGGAATTGGCTCTGATGTGGATTCTAAGGGAAAGAAACACTGAAGAATCGCAGTAGAACTCGTACAGTCACAAGCATGACTACAAAAATGGCAGTCAGTGAAAAAGAAGGATTAACACCTAATAACGATTGATGTGAACCAGAATGCAAGTGTTAAGAGATAGGAGGACTAAAGGAAATGGTGGCTGGGCCATAATCATGAAGATCACTCTGAAAAATCGAAATTACTCAGCGAAGAATAACTTAAACTAAAAAACCGATGAAACGGGTTCCGGGTTCGAACCCGTGCGTCCCGGGTTTGATTTCTAAAAGGCTTATCGCTTACGCACTTACTTCTCTTAACCGATAGCTTAGGGCTGCTAGGACTGGCTGGCGTGGTGGTAGCTTAAAGGTTTCTCCTGCAACAATATAGTTACGTCTTGAGCTCCATTAGAAAAATAATCGAGCATTTGGGAAGTCTCTCTGCCGCGCATTGAGTGATAACGTTGTAATTTTTCTATGTAACTGATTCCCTCTGCGTCAACTGAAAAACGAATGCGTTCGTTTCACTGCTAATATTGCAAAGGCTGTTAAAATGTACTAGGGGTGCATGGACACCTCTCGGGCATTACTCCTACTGTTCTCCCGCACCTTTCTCGAATTTCTACTAAAGAGCAACAAACTTTCATTCATTCATTCATGCATTCATTCAGTCATTCATTAATCCGGTCGCGATTCCATGCGACAGTCAGTGAGACATAGCATTCTTGACTGGGAAGCAGCTGGCATTTCTTTTTTTAAAAAAAAAATAATCAAGCAAAGCCACATGACTGTTACTGTTGGATGACACAATGATTCCCCCAAATACTTGAATTTTCCTTAGAGCGCATACTTGCACATTTAGTTTTCTCTACTCATGCTCTTGAAACAAATAGGCTTAACGTAGAGCTAAGGAAACAAAAGAAAGTTGGCATAAATATCTTTTAAACTCGCAGTGCGTTTCGCATGATTCTAGCTAAAATTTGCCGCAGAAATCCCCACTGTATAAGAAATTCCGTTGAACTTTAGCTTTAAACTGGGCCGGCAGTTGGGGTAATAAGTGTATGACAGAAAAGGCTGTTGTGCATTCTTTGTGAACGTAAACACGTATACCACAATGAAGTTCCATTGTAGAACTGTTTGTTCGAGATGCACGTTACGTTCACAAGAGTTTACGTCGGAGAGGTACACCTCTCCATGGTGAACTTCCGTGGGAACGTTAATTTATACCTTCAACATTAGGGGTCTCATGAAACCACGGCCACCTCGGTCCTTGCATGACGCAGGGAGAAAGCAGCCAATCCACGGAAGCCGCGGCCTGGAGAAACACTGCTGTCTCTTCGAGGGAGCCCTGTCGCAATCGTGGAGCCCAAGGTCCCTGAAAGCATTTAAGAGGACAGTGTGAGTGCAGTGGGGCAGAATTTCACGTGACAACGGAAGTGCCCCATTCGGCAACTCGTGGAATAGACAGAGACGCTCACTACGCTGTATACATGCGAGCCTTAAGGGACCGTGCCATGCAACACCTTTCGAACAAAGTCAGAAAACGGTGCCTTGTAGGCTCACGTGAACACGCGAGTCAAATATTTTCGCACTGTACGCAAATTGGCTTCAAATATACGCGCCCGCTCTGCGGCTCTTCTTCCAACAAGTGCCGTCACCGGGGACACAGCGGCGACGTCGCTTGGCATTTTCAATTGCTCTTTAAAAATAGATACGCATATATTCTTTGTTTGTTGTATTCAAAGCAAACAAGTGGAGCACAGCAGGTGATATTTCCTCCATCCTGATACCGACCAACGCTATTTTTCTGCCTCAAGCGACTTAGTCGATGCTTCCGCGACGCCATTTGCCGAAGGAAGAGCGGGCGCTTTCTGGCTCTGTTTGAAACCAAACTGCAAATGTCGCGGTGCACGCAGTTAAATGCAGTTAAAGAATATTTCCCTCAAATGTTCGCAGACGCGCCTACACGACTCATCAGCGTAGTTTTCTGGCTTAGTTCAAAAGCTGTTGCAAAACCCCTTTAAACATGGAAGTTTCGGAGGGACATTTCCCGTAGCAATCCAGATTTGTTGCATTGCGTTGAAAACACCACGGATAGTACAAAGCTTGAGAGAGGCGGGGTGGTGAGACGACGCAGAGTAGGGCCTGCATCAGCACCCCTTCTCCATAGACCTGCAATCTTTCGACAACGAAGCTGACTCAATCCGAACCAGAATATCTTATTTCTGCAACATAATCCGGAGCACGTCGATTGCCATGTACTAAAGGCCTCAATACGCACGGCTTGACGACGTTCACGGCCCCTTGAACTTGGCACCAATAGAGTCAAATGCAAGAAAGCATAAACCGAAAGCGGTAAGCATTTTTTTTATATTCCGCTTCACGTTGCATAGAAACACATATATAATAACGTATTGCCATACAAATCTGACAGAAGGGGATGTTGGCAAATGAGTTCTGTGGAAACCCGCAAGGTTTATGAATTAAAGACATGCTTCGTTTTGTAGCACAATGCTACATACGGATTTCCTTGTAGCATTGGGAAAGGCAGCCGCTGCCGCCCACCGCCGCCAGTCGCCGCCCAAATGTCCAAGTGATCCTTTTGAAATGTGAAATGCTCGCATGAGGAACTACGAATGGCAACTGTCCGTGCGCAATCTGCCAGAGGAGCAAAGGCCTGAGGTCCTGTGCAGGGTGTTGCCACATGTCAAGCTTTCAAGCCCTATGAAGGCGTTACTGGACAGCCAGGACATTGAGTGATGCAATTGCGGGAATTGAGAATTAGTTCTCAAAAGCCGATCCCAGTAAATGCCAGGGCCGTGCGACCCACGCTCCCAGAGCATTAAGTTGAAACGCGCATATCTCTGTTTGTTCGCATGTTTTGCACAGCATATTTGTGTCAATGTTAGAGCATTACTTCATTTCGTGCAGGTAAGTAATATGACAGTGTTAGATTCACTAGGAATGCTCGTTGCTTATTACTTATGCCTCGGCGCCAGAGCAATGAGTACTTTTCTAAAGAAAATTTTTGTGATGCTACAGGGACACTAACAGCAGTGTGACTTTCTTTTCTCCTACCAGTAAACCACTATTTCACAGTTCTAAAAACACAACTCTTACAGCGAGAAGGACTTGGTAAGCAAGAAAACGCGTGGAAGGAAAATACAAGTCGCACCGCCGCCTCCAGATTGCCGCATCATCCGCTGTGACATCATAGATTTCGAGGGCACTTGCCAGAGCCCGTGTAACTATTCGCTCGTAAAACTAAATTGCATTGTGTTGGTAAGTTCCTACATTAACTAGAGAGTTGATGTAGGAAGTTTCATGAAATTCGATGCAGCCAATTTGGACAAAATCCCGACAACTTTGGAAGCAATGCCGTGATGCTTGCGTTTACGCGCAGAGGTTTCGGTGCAAAATTTATAAAATGGAACCTTGACCTTAAGTTTCGCCTCTAATATTGAATCAGTGATGACGAAATCAACATTTGTTTTAACGAACAATGTCAGTATAAATTGATATACTGTTTTGATTTAGTGTCCCAATAACATGCACATCCGGCCCTCCTATTCCGTGTCGTAATGTCCATCCCTCAAAATTTCTCGGTAGCATGCCGTATGCATGGTACAGCGACTTGAGTTAACGACGTCCCTGATTTCTCTTGTTGTTGCGCGTGCGTGTCACCACCAACGCAGTGATTCGTGGTAATCCAGTCATCTTCAAACACATAATCGAAGAGCGGTAATAATATATTTACCAGTTCTGCAGTATTGGTAAAAACGGAGCCACGTGCGTGCAAACGCGTAAACCGTGATCGAACATGCCAGTTCCGTGCAGTGACCAGCGGTGTGACTGCATCTGCCTTTTCTCGGCGCAGGAAGCTAAGGTGCAGGCAAGCGAAGTGGACGACACCGAGGTTAAAAAGCTCTTCCAGCTTGTCGAGGATCCCAAGAAGCTGTGACGTTTCCCGTGCCTCGACTCCAGGAGCATCTGGCGACTCGATCCTCGTCACCCACGCTTGAACCTTTCATTAAAAAAAAGAAAAGAACTTTTAAATGACGGTCGTGAGCGCGCGCGCGCGCGTGTGTGTGTGTGTGTGTGTGTGTGTGTGTGTGTGTGTGTCCCGAATCGCCTCCGCGGTTGGTGAAAAAACTCCAGGCCTGCGAGGACTCGCAGGACAGTGACAGCGTAAGCTGGAGGGGCGACCTTCTTAGAAGCCACTGTAAACGCCTGGGGATCTCATCAAGTGATCAGGCCATCAGGTATATGGAAGAGCCAAGTCAGGCTGCGCACGTCGCCTGTCGCGTGACGCATGGCACGATGCGACAAAACTGCATCACGAGGCAGCGCTCTGTAATAATGTTGACGGAGAAGTTGAAGAAGATCATTTCATGATAATGATGTTGATGATGCCTCTGTAATGGGTGCAGAGCTAGAAAGCCTGCACCCCTGTGTTCTTTCAAATGCTTCCTCGCACTCGTTATGCAATCCACTTTCCGCGACGCGTAGTGGCATGTTACTGTTTTGCCATGTAACATTACATTTGTTAATGCGATTCTTCGGCTGGCTTTATACCTGTCTTTTAGCGATGTTTTCTAAACCACAAGCTTGGCTCAGCGGTTGAATGCTAGACTGCCACGCAGAGGGAGGTGCGTTGGAATCCTCGTCAGTCCTGGTTGTTATTTTCAGAAATCATGTTTGCTCGATAGTGGTTACGGACACCGGAGATGGCGGCGGCGGACAACTACGGCGCCCAAAACGGCCCCTGTTGTGATGTCATAACAGCTTACGCTGTAAAAGCGCACTCTGCGCATATCGTTCTCTCGTGTGCACCGCCATGTTGCCTTGCGGGAGGAGCCGCCTCCTGTCTGGCTACCCACAGGCTTCTGCAAACGCTCCCTCATTGCATGGACGGTGTGGGGGCGGATGCAGTTTTCGACGTTTATTTTTTTTTTAGTTCTGGTGCGCTGAGCTTCGCCTAAATTCGGGCTCTATATGTATATAGGAAATGATCCTGTTCAACGTCTTAACAAGTTTTGAGCCTGTGATAGACATTCATTTTGAACAGAGGACGCCGCGAATGTTGTCAAGCCTTCGCCACCTGCGTCTTGAAAGGAATATAAGTAAAGTATTAAAATGGCATTAAAATTGCCTTAAAGACTTTGCATTGAAGAAACTCCCACGCGCATTATTCCTTCTCTCAAATGTGGACATTTTTAATTGCTTATGACAACTGCAGTACGATCTCTAGATGTATTAGTATATATTTGCCGAAATTCTTATACAATATCCACTTTTTCTGGCTACCTGGAGCCTAATACCATGACAAGATTGATGTGTCTTGACTCTAAGATTGATCTTGTTTCCGAGAAGGTGAAAATTTTCCCCGTCAGTGCTAGCATCCTTCCGTGCAAACTTGGCCATGTCGACAGTGCAAAGCACTTCTTGCCATTTTCGAAAACCAAGGCTACCGTGTCACCACATCTATGTTTTAGTCACCTTCATCCACACCGTCAAGGCCTTCAGTGAGCGAGGTCTAATCTTCACTGAGCTCTAACAGAGCGAACACAAAGCCGTGGGTGAAGGCGTAGCCAAGCACACGAAGGGTCTCACTACGCGCATAGGCATGTCTCAGCTGCAAAAATACGTTGAAGACACATCACTTGCAGCTCATACAAGAATTTATTTTTGCATGCGGCAACTCCATAGACATATGTTTATGGTGCAATGAGAAATTCTTAACACTGCTTGTGGATAGTATCGGGGTAGTTATTATAAGAAATCTGCTGACTCCTCATAAAAAGTAAACTGGCCTGTGCTTTACACTTCTCGTAATACTGGCCACGAAATGCATGTGTATGCCACACCGGAGAAACTTTGGAAAGACAAGCAAGATGGTGTACTTAGTGAAGCTGACAATCTTAATTTAACCATAAGGTTGACAAGCTATATACTAATGAGGAAAATGGCCAAAGGTGTGGCGGGATAGATGAACAACAAATACCCTCATAGAGAGAGCGACAGATGTAGGGGCTACACAGCATGCGACGGAAGACAGCAATAACTGAGACCAACTGAGGCCGCGTTCTGCGGATTACAGAACAATGCACAGGAAAGATGCAACAGAATTAATGCACAAGAAAGTAACATATTGCACAACACTTCTGCGCGACAGTGCCCCAGCTGCACTTGTATAGTAACCTAACCCCTCCTCCCCCTCCGTATCTGCTCCTATGTCCTTGCACCGAATGCTCAACGTACTCCTTCAAGGGCCCTGTTGACGTAATTTCAATTTATGGCTTCAGGTCGATTTTTCCTGCCCCTAGAAATGCATTGCATTCACTCATTTACTTATAAACTGAAAGTGTGCAAACCGCAAGTTGAAAGGGCGCAGAAGTAACAGCAGGAAGGGTTTCTCTCGGGGTCGGCAGCGCGCGTGGACAGATGGCTCACGGCGGGGTCCGTGCGTACACGATTCGCGGGTCGGGCGCGTGGGTCCTCGTGGTGAGTCGCACATCGGCGACGCCGCATTTGATGCGCTGCGTGTGTGTTGTATGTTGTTTCATGTATTGCATTGGCACTGTATAAGGTTATTAAGCGTATCACTAATGATTTATTAGATTCGGCTGGCGATATCGTCGTTCGTAAAAGCAGTACATGTACACGCGCTTGGTTGCCCGACGGCGTGAGTGTCCGTGCGTTTCGAGAGCGTGGCGAACATTACGAAGACCCCTATAGCTGTTGGTTTAAAGTTTTTATTCGTCTTCACTTGTGCTTAATTATACAGATTAATAATTTCGGGTTCTATCCCCACGATATTATCTCGCTCTTCGCTCACGTCACCGGTTCATTATCAATTTATTCTGAATGTTACTACGGGACTCTAGGTCAAACCGTCTGCCTCGCGTATTCTCTTCGTTGTTCCAACTCACTTACGCAATCCTAGAGTTCGTCCACTTCATCAGTCATTGGCAACCTTATAAAATGCTTACAAAACTCACCGCTTCCGCTACTGCGGCTTGAACGTACGACCTCCGCTTCTCTAGAACTTGCTGTCGCTGTGTGTGAAGTTTCATCAGACTTTGTATCTGAACTTAACCCCCTTTCTACCATAAGAAAGCTTGGTTGCCCGACGGCGTTCCTGTCGTCGGGCGACCAAGCGCAATGGCGAACATTGCGAAGACCCCGCAACTTAAGGGCGCTGTCTTCTGAATCGAGTGGTTTTACTCCAGCTTCCACAACATGCGTATGCTTATAGCTGTTGGTTTAAAATTTTTATTCGTCTTCACTTCTGCTTAATTACACAGAAATCTAATTTCGGGTTCTATCCCCACTATATTATCTCGCTCTTCGCTCACTTCACCGGTTCATTATTGTCACAGCCGCCAGGTGTTCTCGGCCGCCCTCGTGTCCAACTAGATAAGAGACGGCGTGGGAATGTGCGGAGCGAGGTTCGGCGTCCTTTGGAAAAAGGGAAAAAGCCGCTAATTGCCTCCCGATGAAAAGCTTGGCTTTGCGGGCCGTTTTATCGCCAACGCCTCGGGATGCCGCCGGCACCGCCAAGGAAACGCAGCCGCCGGGCTGGGGCCCCCCGCAGCGGGGCGGCGCGCTTTGTTCATCACGCGAATAGTTGATTAAGATGATTCTGGCCCGATTTGGCTGCCACGGCAGTTGACGTCTTGACCAGCAAGAGAGCAGTCAGCGGTGTCGCGAGTCTCGCGTAGTCGTCGGGTATGGAGCAGCCGAAGTGACGAAAACAGTCGTGCACAACATCGGGCCCTCTCTTCGTCTACCGAAGCCGGCGAGACATCAGTGACACCCGTCAACTCCTCTACGTAAGCGTCACGACAGTTATTGTTGGACATTTCCGTAGGGTATAATTATTTTCATTTAATGTTCTTTTTATATTCACCGAATTTCGGTGTCAGAACGAAGCGTGCGCTGCGTCGCACCAGAGATAGTGCATCGACTTAGTTCTCGTTATGTTTTCTTTTCATCTAGTTATTTTATTACCAGTGTTAACTGTTGTTTATATTTGTATTGATACCTTGTCGCATGTATTTCCTCCGAGTTCCTGTCGCGCGTGTTCCTATAGTCTGAGTTCATTTATTTTGTAATTGCCTATTGCCTTGCTCGTGATTAAATGCTTTTGCTTTTGTTTCTAAGCACCTATCCGTGTCTGTCTGAGTGTGCGTCAGTCAGGACCAACACCACCACACGTGCCAACCGCACGGGTCGGCCGGCGAACTCAAAACTAAGTGTACCGCTTCGAGGCTTTTAGGGCGCCGCAGGCCTAAGCGTAAGTGGGAGCCTACGGGTCTGCCGAAACGCCGCTACTGAACAGCGTGCCTGAGCGAAGTGTGGGACAATTATCAATTTATTCCGAATGTTAGCATAGTACTCTAGGTCAAACAGTCTGGCTCGCGTATTCTCTTCGTTGTTCCAACTGACTTAACTTGTGCATTCCAAGAGTTTGTCCACTTCATCAGTCATTGGCAACCTTATAAAATGCTTACAAAACTCATCGCTGCCACGACTGCCTAAGCGCTTGAATGTATGACCATCGCTTCTCTAGAACTCGATGTCTTTTGCATTATAACCATAGGCTCCTCTATAGTGTATGTCACCAGTGCGACTCGCGTGCTTTCATCAGACTTTGTATCTGACCCTAACTCCCTTTCTGCCATAAGAAGCGGGGCGTTTTTCTTGTGCCCGTGCTGCTGACCTAAATAGTCTATAATATTTGCTTCACTCTGAGTTCTCTTGCTCAGGTTGCCAATATCAGCAGCAAGACAACAGAGCAGCCACACGAACTGCACCAAAGCAACGCGCCTATGATGATGTAGCTGCTATGATAGAGGCAAATCCTTCTGTCAAAATGTTGGACAGCACGACTAAGGCACATTAGTGATCCCACCTTATTTTTCCAAACATTTTATGATAATGCGCCTCAACGACCAACTGATTTTCCACGCTTACAAAAAGGATTTTCAGAAGTATTTTTCATGATGCCAGGTTAAGTTTTTGATTGCAAGAGTACGAGATGAATTTGAGTTGAATTTATCGATATATTGATACTTTGTAGCTGTTGTTAAAAAAACGAGTCCTCTCGTCCGAACTCCCCTCTTACAAGCTTGCCGTGCGGAAAGTCATTACACCAATGTTATGATGAGATATGATCTCGTAGTAGCAATTTTGGGTGTGGGAGCCTCCTTCCGCGCCACTACTTCGTGAGTGAAACATTCTTGTAGTGTTAACCACAGAGGATAATTGAAAGAGGACGACAAATTCGTGGATCTTGTTACCATAATCATGATGCGGGGAAAACGGGTGGGAAAGATAGTGTTTAATACTTGTATTGTTGGTGTGGTAATAATAATAAATAAGCGACATCCAGTAACAGTGTGAAACTATGATCTGCGACGGCAAGAAAAATGGACTTACTTGTCAGCTCTGCAGTTAGCTGTTATATACTTGAATAAATAATTGCCCCTTTGAGTCTGTGTCGCGTGAGTTCTCTATATTTTTAACCCTAGTCACATCGTTGCTATATAACAAATTATTTCATTGATTTTATGAGTTTTTTTATAAACTGTTGTCATATATTTAACGTAGAGGCGTGAGCAAAAGTATACGGACCACGGCATCGCGCGGCTCACAGGCTCTTCGCGACACTTCCGTCAACTGCGATCGACAGCAGCGCTACGTGCAAGGAGCATCATTGCTCAAATATAGGGCCTGTCTGTTTTTCCAACTGTGAACAAGTATTTTCCACCATTCTAACGCTAAGCGCTCTTCAGTATCCGAATCCACGGGTTCATATGACGATAGCGCTTCGCGAAACTGATATCTCTCCATCGGCACACCGGTCGATGCAGGCCGTGACGGCTGTGATACCGCTATCAAGGCAGATATGTGGCCTTCTTACCGCCGACGAGCGCTGTGCATGGAAACAGCAAACTAGCAATGCGGTACACGGCACTGAAAAATTTACATGCTAGCGGGTAGCGAGTAGACTAATTTCCGGTGAAGCTCTCCGGTGGCCGTTAGGCGGCGTTCCGCTAGGTGGAGCGGAAAGCCAGTTTGGCACGCGCTCGCGTGGTCCGTATACTTTAGCTCGCGCCTGTACCTATTCAGACAACGCCGTTCGTACAAATACAGCTATATTCCGACATTTTACTTTCAGATATAGTTTGACGAGGCTTAAGGAAAACATAATATATAACATGTTCCGCTCTCATAATTTAGAACATGCTGACCTGCAGAGTTTTTCTAAACAGCACCGCACGATCGCCAAGTGGTCGGCATGTCGGCGCTCTTATGACTGCACGGAGCGGCAAACTAAGGACGTGCCAGACAACGTTGTTTGGAACTGTTATCATTGCTATGCGTTCCTTTATTCAATTTTCCGTTAATTTTCCACGTGACTGCTTTACGGAATGGCTTCATGGCCCCGTCAACCGCTTGTAAGATGTCCCTGCAAAACATCGAACAAATAAGAATAATAATCATCATCATTGATGCTACTATTATTTGGCATTTTATTTGCTTAATGATTGCTCCACCTGAAGCAATTAAATGGCATATCGCCCAAGGTGCACCCCTCCCTCCCCCCCCCCCCTTACCAGACACATGCAACAACTATGCCCTTCGTGAAAACCTGAAGCCCCCCCCCCCCTGACAAAAGTCCTCGGTGCGCTACTGGTGGATGCCCAGTTTCGGTAAGTTTAAGGAAGTTGCCGAATAGCGTAACTTCATTACTTTACTGCGTGAGTACGCTTTTATGCAGGGGCTGAATAATATATGCTGGACTGGGTGTTCACGCTGCCCGAATGAGGCTCCAGTGGTCAGGCTATCTGATAGGAAGCTATGCTTTGTTCTAGGCTCTGTTCTTTTCTTGCCTTGCGTACGTTTGTGCGGAGCTGCTACCGTGTTTGTTGATTACAACGAATAGGTTGATTAATGCGCGTTTCCTTACGCCATTCCACGATTCTGCCATGCAAATCGGAATCGCGTGCTGATTGGAGGACCACACTCAACCATTGCGCCACCGAAGAGATGACGCAATGGTTGAGGGTCCGCTTCCGACACTTGGGCTTTTTGGCCTATTTCTAAGATTTACCATCCTTGTTATCACAAATAGATTGATAATTATCATGATCGTGTATTCCTATTTATATTCATTTTTTATTAAGTGCTATATAAAATTGCCGCATTCCTAATGGTCTCATGGAGTTATCGATTTCTTTACGTAACATTTGCCGATTTATTGGCGCCTTCTTCATGAGCAGGAATGCCCCCCTTCCTTCCCTCCATCTTTAACGACGGTTCTGCTTTCTCTTTCAGTGCCCCTTACCAAAACTTCCGGTCACGTTAAACAGCGGCAGGTGTTGAAAAGCTATCCAATAAGGTGTTCCTGCCCTTTCCATTCTTTCATTCCCTGTCCCCAATACCAAGAACGCTCACCCGTGCC
>JABSTT010002842.1:0-44616 GCA_013339685.2 Hyalomma asiaticum
TTGACAGTTTAGTACCACTCTAGACATTCCGCTCTTCCAACAGAAAGTTGTAGGCTGCAAGTACGTGTGCAAAGGAGACATTCAGTATAACCAGAAATTCTCCACCGGGACGGAGTGTCTTGTAAGTGCTTTTTTTTTGTTAACAATTTCTACATAGACGTATGAGTACGCCATGCACACACGTGTAGAAAAGCGTGCTCGTGTGCTGATCTGGTTACCTATGCAAGCCACTAACACGGCTTGACTACATATTATGATGGTCTGGTTACGCTTCACCAACCCAACCATTTATAATGAATGCGGTGAAATATAAATATACGATGTGGTGCATACGATAACCAATTTTTAAATGCGAAGCAATTCTTAGCGAACTTCGGCGAGTTTGAGGGTATCTATCTATCTATCTATCTATCTATCTATCTATCTATCTATCTATCTATCTATCTATCTATCTATCTATCTATCTATCTATCTATCTATCTATCTATCTATCTATCTAGCCGCCTAAGATTTTGTGCTCTCCTGCCCGTTTCGCTAATCGGATATTTTCGAAAATTGGTATGCCACATCATGACTACATGGTGAACATAAATGACAGGACATAACATGAAAACCATGACATGCCTGTCATTAGTGGCATGATTTACATGCCACGGTCTTAGTGCTCTCCTGGCCGTTTCGCTAATGGGATGTATACGAAAATTGGTATGGCACAACATGACTTTCTGATGAACATAAATGACAGGACATAACATGAAAATCCTGATATGCATGTCATAAGTGGCATGATTTACATACCACGGTCTTAGTGCTCTTCTGGTCGTCTCGTTAATGGGATGTATACAAAAATTGGTATGCCACAATATGACTGCATGGCGAACATAAATTGCAGGTCATAACACGAAAATCATGACATGCAAGTCATGAGTGACATCATTTACATGCCACGCGTTTCGTTAACGGGATGTATACGGAAATTGGCATGCCACAAGATGACTACATCACGAACGTAAATGACAGATCATAAGATGAAAATCATGACATGCATGTCATGAGCGACATGATTTACATGCTACGGTCTTGGGGCTCTCTTCGCCGTTTCGTTAGTGGGATGTATAGGAAAATTGGTATGCAACAATATGACTGCATGACGAACATAAATGACAGGTCATAACGTGAAAAGCATAAAATGCATGTCATGGGCGGCATGATCTACATGCCACTCGTTTCCTTAATGGGATGTATACCAAAATTGCTATGGCACAACACGACTGCATGACGAACGTAAATGACAGGTCATAACGTTCGAATCATGACATGCGTGTATGAGCGGCATGGTTTACATGCCACAGTTAACTTCATATGTACCAAACTCGGTATAGCGAGACAATGCAAATCCATTTTACGTTCCTTATGCGCGCTTTGCATTTCCTTGATTCCCACTGCACGTGGGATCTGCCAATTTTTTTTTTTTGTTTCATGCAATATTTTGTGATGTCGAATGCCAAGGAAGCACCAGCTTGAGAGACCTCAAAACAGCCTCACGCACGCGTTGTCTGGAGCATGTAAATATGTTGGTATTGGTAATTGTAATAAGCCTGACGTGGACCGCACGATGGGGTCGACCAGGTATGGATATCATTGTGACCATGTGGAGTCAAGGATAACTCCATTCGCCAGAAAATTAGTGCGTACGCCCGTCATGGTGGTCTAGTAGCTACGGCAGTGGGCTGCTGTCGCATGATCGAATCTATTTCTATCGGTGTGAGATGTTCAAACCCGTGTACTGTGCGAGGTCAGTGCACTTTGAAGAACGCCGTGTGGTAAAAATTTCCACAGACCTCCACTATGGCGTATCTCATAATCATATCGTGTTTTTAGGATGCATAGACTCAACTATAAATATTGTTACGTCTTGAGGGCACATAAGATTGGCAAAGCCGCAAATCCGGTTTACGCATTTATGACTTTATCAAGCCTATTACGAGCTTGACAATTCAATATTACAGCTTCAATATTACAGCTTGACAAGTCAATTCTCATTTGCTCTCGGCAACTCCAGAAAACGTTGCTTATACTGGCAGCTCTGCTCAAATAAGCAAATAAGCAAATATAGGATCATGGCCGGTGTTTGGCGCGGTGCTCTTCTGAATTTCCGGGACTACAACTTTAAATAGTGGTTTTATTTCTCTCACGGTGAGAAGGTTGGTGCTGCCCATCATCACATATAAAAGCGGCGTGAAGGATTCCAGTGAACAAACGACTTAAATATGATTATCCTTCGCGTGCCAACGTGCTGATTGTTCGATGAGCTGCTTTATTTATTTATTTATTTATTTATTTATTTATTTATTTATTTATTTATTTATTTATTTATTTTACATACTGCAGCCCTGTAAAAGGGCTATTGCAGGAGTGGGATTATACAGTGCAAAAAAATAGCAACAGAAAAGATACATGAGAAGTAACAACAAAATAACAATGAAAACATTTATAACAGTAAAGGAATTAAGCTTTTGTTATGTAATGATTTTCAACAAGAATTGTCACATAATCATTCAGGGGGAGTGATCGAATGTGACCAGGTATGGAATTCCATAATTCTATTGTGCGGGGAAAGAAACTATACTTAAATGTATCTGTGCGTGCAAAAAAGGTAGCGAGATTGAGCTCGTGGAAGTTACGCGTAGAGGAAGGCTGGGCAAATGACAAATAGATAGGTTTGGAATATTTGGAACCTTTCAAGCGAGCTAGAGGTCAAGGTAAGGTAGTATTTGTGGGTGGCAGGCCCCTAGCTCTCTTAAAAGCGGATTTCTGTAAAGGATTTCAGTTGGACGCACAGCGTCGTGAGATAAGTAGCGGTATGAAGCCTGGGCAGAATGCCTCGAAACCTCGGACAAGCGCTATTTTGCGGTTGCACTTGTATTTACTGTGAACTGTCGGATTTCCTCCTTCCTACGTTGAGTGAGAACACCACATTGGCCGCATACATTGTGGACAACGAACGAAACGTGATAATCGGGTAAAAGCAAAGTTGACGATTATTTCCGGGTTTTGTATTCGGGTTTGTCCAAACGCAGTGGTCTCAAGGGGCACGAAATCCGTCGGCCATCATGCTGTCCCAATAACGCGTTTCATTCGCTAAGCACTGCACGTGCGTGTATCATACCTCGCGCTTGAGCAATTTGTGGGGTTTAATGTCCCAAAACGACGCAAATATTAGAGACGCCGTAGTGGAGAGGTCCGGAAAGTTCGACTAACTGGGGTTCTTTAACGTGCACTGACATCGCACTGCACACGCGCCTGAACATTTCGCCTCCATCGAAATGTAGTTGCTGCGACCGGGATTCGATTTCGAGACCTACAGATATGCAGCCCACTTCCATAACCAGTATACCAACGTGGCGGGCCATTATTATTATTTCACAATAATGGAGCCCTTCTTGGGCCCATGAAGGAGTGGGTTGAACTTGAGTACACAAAGACTGAAGAAAAAATGGAACCATATCTAAAGCAAAGGGTATAAGCACACACAAAATGATCAAGAAATATGAACATTGTACAGTAAAAAGGTGTTCCCATAAACAGGAAAACAGCATTTCAAAAGCTGTGCAGGCTCACGGGGTTACGTATGGAATAATAATGACATTAAATGTATTCCTTTACAAATCAAATTCTGAATTTTGAATGCAGCTCATGAATTCATCGAGAGATCAGCAGTTTACATTATCAGCGGGCAGTATATTCCAATGGGAAATGGTGTGCGGAAATAAAGAATGCGTGTAAGTGTTACTATGACAGGTTCGTTGAGGTATTGATTTATTATGATTCGTCCGAGATGAATGTCTGAAGGGTGGATGAATGTATGTCTCTCGGGGTATTCGATAAGAGCCATGATACAGGAGCTATAAAAATTTTAGTCTAGAGACCATAGTTGTACCAGTAGTTGTACCATAGTTGTACCAGTAGTTGAATGCTAGCCCTGACACGTAAGTTCATAAAGGACGCTTGTAATTAAAACTGCGGTTATATAAAGCGCACTGCTAGTATGCGTTCCAACTTATTGGTTAAATATTTATGGTGTGGGGCCCATATTATGTCCGCATACTCTAAAACTGGCCTAATAAGAGTTTTATACGCATTTAATTTAACGCTGGGAGGCGTGTTTTTTAGCTTCCTTCTCAAAAAGTGCTGCTTGCTTAGAGCCTTTCGATATATGCTATTTATGTGACACTCCCCATTTAACTTTGTTGTAAAAGTGACCCCGAGATATTTGGCTTCGTAGCACTTTTTCAGCGGGATGTTATTGATTGTGTACTGAAACTGAAGAGGGTTTTCTTTATGCGTAAATGAAATACTAGCCGTTTTGGTTGCACTTAGTTTCATACCCCATTTGTTGCACACGTTTTGCATCAAAGCTAAGGAATTATTTAACTTGATTTGATCGTCCTTGTTATTTACTCTCGTGTACGCTACACAATCATCAGCGAATAATCGCATCTGTACAGGTAGAAAAACACATGATAGAATATCATTGATGTAGATCAGCAATAGTAGGGGCGCAAGCACTGAAACCTGATTGATTGATTTGTGGGGTTTAACGTCCCAAAACCAGTTCTGATTATGAGAGACGCCGTAGTGGAGGGCTCCGGAAATTTCGACCACCTGGGGTTCTTTAACGTGCACTGACATCGCACAGCACACGCGCCTCAACATTTCGCCTCCATCGAAATGCAGCCGCCGCGGCCGGGATTCGATCCCGCGACCTTCGGATCAGCAGCCGAGTGCCATAACCACTAGACCACCGTGGCGGGGCAAGCACTGAACCCTGGGGTACACCAGAGTAAACGTTAAGGTAATCAGACACACAATTATTCAAACTAACGCACTGCATCCTGTTTTCCAGGTAATTGTTTATCCACGAAACTACGTTTTCATGTATTCCAATCGCATTTAATTTATAAACTAGATCTGGATGGGGAACGACATCAAAGGCTTTTGAGAAATCTAAAAAAAAAGTGGCATCAATTTGACTTCTATCATTTATTGCGCTATCTATATCATGGCTTATTTCAGATAGTTGAGTAATAGTAGACAATCCTGAACGGAAACCATGCTGCCGGTTGTATAGTAGGTGATTGTTTTCTAAATGTAAAATTATGGCTTTACAAATAATATTGTCACGGTGCAAGAACAGGGACGAAGACGACGACCTCGAGGGGAACAAAGAAGACGCAGGAGTGGGGGCAGGCTGACGGTCCGCCATTGGGGCTGCACCGACTAATCTCCCTGTTCTGAAATACACTACCATCAGAAGCGTATCCCTGTGCCCGCTTCATTTTGGTGGAGGTGCTGGGTATCGCACAAGACGGAACTCCGCAGCGGGTTTGTCATCAACCGCTGTACCATGCCCACCGACGAACAGGCCTCTGGATCAAACACGGCGCCAGCATCGGCGCCGTCAGCATCCCAGACGCCACAACATTCAGTCGTCCTGACTCACCCCCGTGACCCTGGAACTTTTTCGGGCAAGTCCAACGAGAACGTGGAAAAGTGGCTTGGCCTCTACGAACGAGTTGCAGCTCACAACCAATGGGACCCCACGGTGATGCTCGCAAACCTTGTCTTCTATCTCCAGGGGTCAGCACGCATCTGGTTTGACACGCATGAAGAAGAGCTGACCAGCTGGGACTTGTGTAAGCGGAAATTGCGTGATCTCTTTGGCCCGCCCGCCGGTAGCAAGTCCGCTGCCATGAAAGACCTGTCCTGTCGGGCCCAAACAGCCACAGAGTCATACGTTGCTTATATTCTTGACGTTCTAGCTCTTTGCCGCCTCGTCGACTCCACCATGACCGAGATTGACAAAGTCGGCCATATCCTTAAGGGCATCGCTGATGACGCGTTCAATTTGCTCGTCTTTAGAGACTGCTCGACGGTGGACGAAATCATCAATGAGTGCCGCCGTTTCGAAGACGCCAAGAGCCGTCGCATCACCCAACAGTTCACGCGGCTTCCAAACACCGCTGCCACGTCTTCCTGCGAAGACGCCCATCCATCCCTTCAACCGCGCACCGCGGATAGCGTTGTGCGCATCGTGCGGCGAGAAATCGAGGCTGCGGCACCATCTCTCGTACGACCATCAGAGAACGCAGAGGCGACGGTCTCTCTCATCAAGGCAGTTGTCCGCGAGGAACTTGCGAACGCCGGCATTCAACCGGTGTGTTCCATTAGCGGGCCTCCAGTCACACCTGCCGCTTCGCTTCGTCGGCCATTACCGACGTTTCGACGATACCGAGACCCAGCCCAGTGGCGAACACATGACGACAGGCCCATATGCTTCCATTGTAGCGGCGTGGGTCACATTTCTCGCTATTGCCCTCACCGCCAGTCCACGTTTTCACGATCTACGTTTTTCTACCGCCGAAATGACAGCCGACGTCCACCGTTTAATGCAGCGCCGAATGATCCGACGTACTGCGACCCGATGTACCGTGACCAGTCCTATGGCGACTCGTACCGTGGCCCTCCTGCATCATTCAGACGCTCGAGCCGTTCACCGTCGCCAAACGATCGTCGATCCCGCTCGCCTCTGCCCCGTCGTCCTTCGTCGCCGCGTCCTTCCGTGCGATCACACCAGGAAAACTGATAAATGCAGCTCCCGGAGGTGACGCTGCATTGGACCCCCGACCTGCAAATCCTCTGATTACTTTGCCGACCGACCAGAACCAAATCGCCGTAGAAGTTGATGCCCTACCAGTAACTGCCCTGATTGACACCGGCGCACACATCTCAGTCATGAGCGCTGACCTTCGGAAGCGGCTGAGGAAAGTTCTCACACCTGCCGAGTCCAGCATTGTACAAGTCGCTGACGGAGGGACACCGGCTGTGCTGGGAATGTGTGCCGCTCGTGTAAGCGTTGAGGGTCGTCACACATCCGTTTTGTTCCACGTCCTTGACCACTGCCCTCACGACGTGATCCTCGGCCTTGATTTTTTATCGGCTCACTCAGCTGTGATTGACTGTTCAGCTGGTGTGGTTCAGCTTGATTTGCCTGATGCTCCCGAACTTCCCGACACAGCGCAGGTCCATCTCTGTTCTGCTGACTTTGTTCGTCTACCGCCGCAGGCACTCACGTGTATCAGTGTTGTGCCCAATTTCTGTGTGCCGGATGGCGACTATGTGGCCACCCCGGACGTCAGCACCTTACTCTCGCATTGCGTCTCTTTCCCACACACGGTAGTGACCATATCGGACCAAAAAGCTTATATGCCGCTACTGAATTTTGGACTCTGCCCTCAGGTACTACCTAAAGGCATATCCCTCGCCACTCTGTCACCGTCACTCGAATACCAGCTTTTGTCCCTCTCGCCGCATCAGTCTTCGACCAGCTGTTCGGGCACCTGCAATTCGTCTGCGGCCACGTCACCTCCAGCGCACGACGACATCGCGAAAATGATAGCCCTAGACCTTTCACCCTCACAGGCCAACGAACTCCGGCATCTGCTGAGCCAGTACTCCGATATTTTTGACATAGGCGGTCGGCCTTTCGGACAAACCTCACTGGTGCAGCATCGCATACATACCGGCGATGCCCCGCCCATTCACAGACGGCCTTATCGCGTGTCACATGCCGAGCGCCGAGTCATCCAGGAGGAGGTTGATAAGATGCTCAGCAAAGGCATTATTGAACCATCATCCAGTCCGTGGGCTTCTCCTGTCGTTTTGGTAAAGAAGAAAGATAACACCTGGAGATTCTGCGTGGACTATCGACATCTGAACAAGATTACAAAAAAAGATGTATATCCTCTGCCGCGCATCGACGACGCGTTGGATTGCCTCCACGGTGCGACGTATTTTTCATCCATAGATCTCCGCTCCGGCTACTGGCAAATCGCTGTCGACGACATGGACCGCGAGAAGACCGCCTTTGTTACGCCAGATGGCCTTTACCAGTTCCGGGTCATGCCTTTCGGCTTGTGCAACGCTCCCGCCACCTTCGAGCGTATGATGGACACGCTCTTGCACAGCTTTAAATGGTCCATCTGCCTGTGTTACTTAGACGACGTCATCGTATTTTCTCCAACCTTCGAAACATACCCACGGAACCATTTTGTCGCGTCGGTCTTGACCTGTTGGGCCCTTTTCCTACATCCAGAAATGGAAATAAGTGGGTCGCCGTCGCCACGGATTATGCTACCCGCTACGCTATTACACGAGCCATCCAGACCAGTTGCGCTACTGACGTTGCCGACTTTCTGCTGCAGGATGTTATCTTACACCATGGAGCTCCTCGCCAGCTTCTCACGGACAGGGGCCGTTACTTCCTATCCCGAGTTATTGAGGACCTACTTCGATCTTGTGCCACCCAACACAAGCTAACGACGGCATATCACCCTCAAACAAACGGGCTCACAGAACGCCTGAACCGCACACTTACTGATATGCTATCGATGTATGTTTCCTCCGATCATCGTGACTGGGACGTAGCCCTCCCTTTTGTGACGTTCGCTTACAACTCGTCACGTCACGACACCGCTCTCTACTCCCCGTTTTATCTTCTCTATGGCCGTGAACCGACATTGCCTTTCGACACAATCTTGCCTAACGACCTCGAGTCCTCGTCTGATTATGCTCGCGACGCCATGACTGCAGCGGCTAAAGCACGTCACATCGCTCATCACCGCCTTTCTGAGTCCCAATCACGACAGAAATCTCTGTATGACAGCCGCCACCGTGATGTCCAGTTCTCCGCAGATGACCTCGTCCTCCTCTGGACTCCTTCACGGCACGTCGGCCTCTCAGAAAAGCTACTCTCCCGGTACTCCGGCCCCTATCGCGTTGTCCGACAACTCAGTGATGTGACCTATGAAATAGCTCCTGCCGATGCTTCCTCGTCGTCCGTGTCATCTGATGTCGTCCACGTCAGTCGTCTCAAGCCTTACCACGTAGCCGCGATCTAGGTGACGCCGGGTCGGCGCTTTTGCCGCCGGGGGGTGATGTCACGGTGCAAGAACAGGGACGAAGACGACGACCTCGAGGGGAACAAAGAAGACGCAGGAGTGGGGGCAGGCTGACGGTCCGCCATTGGGGCTGCACCGACTAATCTCCCTGTTCTGAAATACACTACCATCAGAAGCGTATCCCTGTGCCCGCTTCAATATGTTCAAAAAAATTACTGCACGCACATGTTAATGAAATTGGTCTATAATTATTAACTTCGAGCTTAGAGCCAGATTTAAGCACAAGAACTATTTTGGTCTGTCGCCAGTCGTCAGGTATAACTGAAGTTTCCAGAGATCGGTTGTAATTTACATATAAATATCTTGACATCGAAGCTGCGTTTTTCTGCAAAAATGCATTCGTTATAAGGCCAGGACCACAAGGATTTCTTACATCCAGTTTTTGTAAGAGGCGATAAATTCTATCTTGAGTGGTGTCTATTTCAGGCATTGTATTGTTTTATTGATAACAGGGCAAGGGGCTGTTTGAGACAGTTCTGGTAAAAACAGATTGAAAAAAACATCTTAAACTTATTTGCTGTGACGTCAGGCTGTACAGTAGTTTCCTGTGAAGCAGTAATCTCCGATATGGTACAGAGCTCCTCCGAGATAACGCCAAAATTTTTGTGGTTTTTCCGTCCTGTAAGAAGGTAAAGTGACCGTGAAAAAACGTTCCTTGGCCGCTTTGATCTTATCTTGCAGTGTGCGTGCAATAACTGGTAGACCATATGTGTTTTTATTTTTGCGTTGCTTTTTAATTTACGTTTTAGATGAATGATTTCGCGCGATACCCAAGGGTTTCATCTATTAAGTCGTTTTTGCCGGGAGGGAATGTAGGTTTCTTCACAAAAATATAGTTTGTTCAAAACGTAACCATATTTTATTTACATCCTCTATCAGCGAAAACTGCGTGAAGCAAGTGCTTAAATGTTCTGAGATGGCCGTTTCGTTTGATCTAGAGTAATATTTTATAACAGTTATTGACGATTTAACGCGTTCAGGGTTGCCTGAAATGGGGCAAGAGAAAACGATTATTTTGTGGTCCGAAAGACTATTTTCAATATTGATTGTATTATTCAGAAATAGACTGCTAACAAATATCAGATCTTCCCGCTTCACAACTGTATTCAAATGTGTTGAAAGATACGTCATTCAATATTTTTCCCCGCATCAGTAAGGCGATGGATGGCGCAGAAAAGAGGCGTATGCAAATTTAGCATACATCCAATATACATATAAGCACTTGTGTATACACGCAAGTTTACATCTGCAATTTGAGAAGCCCATATGAGAATAAATTAAAACATACGAACCTAAAAGCGCTGGTTGAGGCAAAATAAAAAAATCACTTTTTTGCTAGCTTGGATGCTTAGGACCTTAGGCGCAGCTTTCACTTTATTTATTTATTTATTTATTTATTTATTTATTTATTTATTTATTTATTTATTTATTTATTTATTTATTTATTTATTTATACTGCAGCGCAGAAATGCGCTATGGCAGGAGTCGGGTTACAAAGCAATCCAAGAGCATAATTTAACATAAGCAGTCAAATTTTACAAACAGGTAAAATAATGCAGTTGTGTGTTATACAAGGTCAAACGTGCATAAACATGTGATAAACATGAAAGAATATGAGACAAACAAACGATGCAACATAATAGCTGATCCCAACGCCAAAAGTCAAATAGACGAGGGTATATTACATATGCATGTCATGGATGTCAGCTACGAAGTTGGGCGATGGGAGTGAGCGAACAGAACCTGGTAATGAATTCCAGTCTTCAATGGAACAGGGAAAAAATATAAATTTGCACATGTTAGTTCGAGCATAATAAGGCTTGAAGTTTAAGTGGTGATGGCTTCTCGTCGTTGAGTGAGGTGCAAAATTTATGTAGTGCTTGTCATTTGACAGTTTAACTGAAGACGTGATGATGCTGTACAAAAATTTCAATGACTCTATTCGGCGACGCGACGAGAGTGAAGTGAAGTTCACTGCAGGGAGAATAGAAGCAGGTGAAAAGTCACGGTCATAACGACGACATATGAATCTTAACGTTTTTTTTTTATCGATTCCTTCTAGCCTGTTGATCTCACATTGCTTATACGGGTTCCAGACGACAGATGCATAGTCAGATATTGGACGAATTAGCGATTTATTTAGGACAAGCTTAGTTTCCTTCGGAGATTTGGATAGAGTGCGGCGTAGATAGCCCAGCTTTAGGGGCGAAGCTCCTCTCAGTCTAACCTTGTCCTGCGTCAGGCGTCAGGCGTAACCGGCGTGCCGGGAGGCGCGTGCCTCTCTCTCTCTCTCTCCCGGCGCGTGCCTCCCGGCGCGTGCCTCTCTCTCTCACTCTTCCATCTGCTGTCTTGTGTGAGAGAGAGAGAGACAGAGAGAGAGAGAGCGAAAGGCGCGCGTTGACTATGGAAACGCTCTTTCTTAGATGAAAGCTCTACCAGCTCGCAAAGAAGGAGAACGCGCCCTCACCCGCGAGAGACAACGTTGGCGCAGGCAGCGTCTCCTAGCGAGTTTCTTGATTGAGAAATACCGACTGCTCGCGTTGGAGAACCGTTCACCGGCCACCCATATATATATATATATATATATATATATATATATATATATATATATATATATATATATATATATATATAAATATATAGGCACTGGATCTTGACTTGCAATGAAGTGCCGGTGGGAGATTTCACTTGTGCATAGCTGAACCATGAGGATTCGTAGTGTGTGCGTTAACTAAATTAATCCGGAACTCGGCACGATCTACGATGAACCTCCCGAGCTTCGCCCACTCATCATCATTCACTCCGTGGATATGCTGTAATTTTTTAATGCTTTGTTACATATCTGGTCAATGTGCTTGGACCATGACATATTATGAGTAAAAATGACACCGAAATATTTATATTCAAAAACCCTATTAACAGCACGGTTATCGAAAGAGTAATCAAAAGCTGAAGGAAATTTATTGCAAAAAGACATCAGCACGGATTTCCTAAAGTTAATGTTCATGTGGTAGGTCCTGAACCAATTGCAAAACCAAGCAGATGACTCCTGCAAGTGGTAATGGTCACTATGTGTTTTAATGACATTGTAAAAACGGCAATCATTGGCATAAAACAAATAGAAGAGGAGGTGCAAAGAGGCAAGTCCTTTATGTAAATTAAGAATAGCGGATTCCCAAGAATTGATCCTTGGGACACTCCAAATGTTACATTAATATCAGCAGAGTTGGTCGACCTGTGAG
This sequence comes from Hyalomma asiaticum, assembly GCA_013339685.2. NCBI lineage: Eukaryota > Metazoa > Arthropoda > Arachnida > Ixodida > Ixodidae > Hyalomma > Hyalomma asiaticum. The sequence goes on from JABSTT010002842.1 coordinate 12,263, forward strand.
AAACGAACTGAGATGGCATGACAAAAACCTAGATTTCCAGTTAACCAATTGAGGATTCTTTAAGTTGACATGACGTTTAGCAAGTAGTTGAGAATGGAATACTGTATCAAAGGCATTTGAGAAGTCTATGAAGATAGCATCAACCTGGTCGCCAAGATCCTGGTTCAGGAAAATATCATGCGTGAATTCAACGAACTGTGTTTTGGTACTGAAACCACGCCTAAACCCATGCTGCGTGAGAGACAGTAGCCCGTGCAATTCTAGAAGAGCATGATGTGTTTATAAATGATGTGTTCTAACATCTTGCATGATTCAGAAGTCAATGATATCTGTCTATAATTTGAGAGAGACTGCTTGTCAGCAGATTTGTAAAAAAGGAGCACCTTTGCTATCTTTTATGAAGGTGGACCACTGGCCAAAGATAATGATTTATTAAATAAATTCGACAGATATGTGGATGACCATAGGGAGCAGCTAACTAGGAAGGCATTGTATATTCCGTCTGGGCCAGCGCTTCTTAATACATTCAATTTTAAGATAAGGTTGAGAACGCCTTCATTCAGTATATCAAGGTCATCGATTGGTTCAGAACGAGCTATGCTTGTCAGAGAAGGAATGGAGTTGTTGTCAGGAACAAACACAAACTGGAAATAGTTATTAAAACCATTCGATATTGCTGGTCGATAACTGATAACGTCTCTACCAATTCTGAAAGAAGAAGCTGAGCCATCATGAGGCGAAATCGGAATACCAAAATTTATGTGGATTCTCCCTAACGTGCCCGGCAATTGAACGCAAAAAAAAGAAATCTTTCGCCATTTTCATACTGAACTTAAGTTCCCTCTTTGCACTGTAAAATGCAACTATGTCAATAGGATCATTAGTTCTTCTGAAGCGCCTAAGTAGACGGACTCAGCGAGATAAATGCAAGATGTCACGAGTGATCCAAGAAGATTAGCATTGCGTTTCTTTGTTTTATTGGCACAAATCTTTGTATGCACGACTTAACAAGGTCCTCAAAGAAAAGAACGAGGGGATTCATATCCTGAGTGTCGGAAAGTGCCCAAACCGTATCAAAATGATAGCTAGAATGTCAGTAACGGAATTGTCATCAGCACGAGTGTAATAAGGGACACTAGTAAATGTATATGGAGATTTGTACGTGGGACAACAAAGTGACAACACACCTTTATGGTCAGCTAATCCTTCAGTTACTTCGCAAGAAAAGTTACTATGGGCTAAACCTTTACTTAAAAAAACTAGGTCTAGGCACAATTATACCTAGTCGCACATGATACGATTTGAGTAAGCCCAGCAGGCAAAGAAATATTTATTAACTCATGACCAATAGCGGCATCACGACCCTCCGCAGTCAAGGGAGGCCAATTGATGTCAGGAACAATAAAATCACCCATACAGATCACACTTGATGAAACAATATTAACATCACACATGAAACTGGCAAGAGAGAGAGAGAGAGATGATGGGCGGAAGGCAGGGAGGTTAACCGGAAAAAAAATATCCAGTTTGCTACCCTGCACTGGGGAAGGCGTGAAGGGAGACAGAAAGGGATGGAAGAAAAGAATAAAGGGAGAAAGAGAGAGGTCAAACTCGCACACACGCAAGCACGGCGTGCGTCAGAGACGGTTAATGAGGCCCGTTGCGCGCAAAAACTTGAGCACAGCCTTCGTAGCTTTCTGCTGCGAGACACTGTCTGTCCGGCATTCCAGTATGGTTTGCTCGGACAGCGGTCGACCATCAAGGCGTGACAATTCTGTGGCGAGAGTCTGGGAGCAGTACCCAGGGCAATCGCAGAGGACGTGCACAATTGTTTCCTCGTTGCCGCAGTGAACACAGGCAGCACTGTCTTCCAGTCCAATGCGATAGCCGAAACTTCTCGTGAATGACGTGCCTAGCCACAGGCGGCAAAGTACGGTAGTTTCACAGCGGGTAAGCCCACGCGGAACTCGAAGTTGTAGTGATGGGTCGAGGCGGTGTAGACGGGTATGTAGAAGACCAGGGGTGTTCCACTGCGCTATAATCATGTCACGCGCAAGCGAGCGAAGTTTTCTTACTACATCCGTTCTTGACAGTGGGATGGCTTGCAGCACTCCAATTTCGTGGGCACGTTTCGCAGCATTATCTGCGTGCTCGTTGCCGATTATCCCAGAGTGGCCTGGTAGCCACTGAAACGTGATGTCATGGCCTTTGTCAGTTAATTGGTGATAGAGCTGTCGTGTTTGAAGCACTAATTGGTCTTGCGGCCCGCTACGTAAGGCCGATGAAAGGCACTGAAGGGCTGACTTGGAATCTGTAAAGATGGCCCATTTCTGTGGTGGCTCTCCATCGATCACGCAAAGTGCGGTGCGTAGTGCCTCAAGCTCCACGGCTGTCGATGTTATGAAACTGGCAAAATCATGAAGAACATCAATGGAGGATCCAGGTGGGCGATACATAACCTTAACTACAGTACATTGATTATTCGGATATATTTTACACCACAGGGATTCAGCCTCTGGAGGTGATGGCAACATGAGAAGCGGATATCTGAGCGGATAAGCAATGCGACGCCACCGCCAAGACCATGTGCCCTGTCTTTACATAGGGCATTAAAACCGGGCGGAGTATACTCAGAATCGTAAATCTTACCATGTAGTCAAAACTCTGTGATGCCAATAATATGAGGGTGATAATTTGCAACAAGGGACAATACGTCTGGATGTTTCTTAACAATACTACGAGCTTTAACGTTTAGAACTACAAGGTGTTCCTGACGGCTATAATGAGGTCAGAGAGTGGATGAAGTGGGATTCGAAGGTGTGGCGAAAGAAGAACGAGAGAGAGAGATGAAGCTGAGCCATCATCTGGGACTTTCACTAGTTCATCTGGGACTTTCATCTGGGACTTTCACTAGTACGTTTGACATGGTGTCCCAGTTATAACGAACCTTATCAGTGAATGCGTGATCGTATGTTAACTTCACCACAGAGCCATCGTTGCGACAAGGAAGTGATGCCACCCAAATTTTGTTCCGAATATGTCTAATCCGTGAAGAAAAGTCTTCTTTAATGAACACATTTGAGCCCTTAAGTTTAAAAGAATAATTTAGAACATCTCCTAGAAATGTTTATTTGTTACTGAGCAATAGTTTTCAGGAACGGGACTCGTGAGCAACTTTAACCCCTTCAATAGGCGCTCCTCGGTAATCCTAGATTTTGCGAGAAACTTCTAGAAGCGCATAAGCATGTTTTTTTTTGAAGAATTGTCTGGCAACTATGGTACAGCTAATTTTTCAGGCAAGGGAATCTACAGACGCTTTCGCTGTGCACTTATTTCCCGTTCTTGTGGCTCAGCGTGCGTGTTTGAAAAACTCCTCTCCGTTTTCTAAATTATAGCTTTTTAAAAGTGACAGTTTTTCTTGGGCTACCTAAACGTGAAAATTTTTATCTGTCACCATGCCCATTCAACTGCCGAGCCAAAACTGATTCAACCCAGCGGTCAAACCCAACAGAGCTACTAGTACTCCTGGGCGGAGTCATATAAGTCAACTTCATACAGTTTAATGAAACCAGAGGACTTTCTGACTCAAGATCCCTGATCCACAACATTCTTTTAATTAACAATACAATTTGGACTGGTTCTTACGTTAGTAAATAAAAATGCAGCGGGTCAGAAACAGTATCGCAGAGACGTCAAGGTTATATGCCCCAAGACATGGCGCGAGAGCAAGGCGACGCGGGAAACGAATTCAATGATTGATTGTCTTTCATTAAGCAAAAGGACGCTAATTTCTGCAGCCCATGTCGGGAGCACGGCTAACCGTCCGTGGAGGTAGGCGAAAGGGAGTGAAAGAGATAGAGACAAAACCGGTGGTGAAGGGCTCCGGCAATTTTGTCGGACAAACATCGTATTACTATCCATGGATCAGTGAGGCCTGCATACCAGTATCTGTATCCACTGTCACCGAAAGAACGACAGGCCTCTGCAAGTAACTTAAGTACATGCTTTAAGACGACGTCATTCAGCCTTCAACGAGTACACGTGCATATACTGTCGCAACGCTTCTTGAGCACAATACATTTGAGCATAATGCCTATGTTCATGAGGGGTTATCGTCTGCATTAGGGAGTTAATCACAGCTTTTTTCTGCATTTCAGGCTATTGACCTTAGTGCGGCTAATTTAATGCAACCTGACTCCAGCCACATTTGTTTTCTGGGACTGTGCAACAGAACTGACTTCTGTGTTCCATCAGGCCTCGGTATAGAATGCTTGAAGCCAAGTTGCAAATGACACCTCTGAATTCAGACACCAGTACATCCTAAGATATCACCGCAGTACATTTATTAATAAATCCATATTTGGCAATCTGCATCCGTTCTTTTACGTACACATAACATATTTTGCATGCACATATAATATGAATGCCACAATTCTGTAGAGATTTGATTTACTCAATTCTACTACTTCCTTACCACTGAGCACAACAGCCTATTGTGGTACTGAGAAAAGCCGTGTGTGGCCCACAGTTTAGTGGAATCAGGCAATAAATTATTTATGAATGACCCTACACAATTCTTCTGGCGTTACGGTGTTGAAGACATGAGCCGAGACATAATATGGTGTCAGAGAACACAAACTACTTTGAAAAAGCAAGAAACGCGTAAAATACACAAGCATTTGCTCAATCTAGACTGGCTAAATCTGCTTAGTTGTGCCTTTCCAGTTCATGGACTGCAACGGAGTGTAGACTAAACACTGCTAGGTCAGCCCCCATGGCTCACCATGCTACCGTCATCACGGAATTGCAAGGGGAATCATTGCATTGTGATGCTAAAGCGCCGCGACAGTGGCCGCTTCGATAGTCTCAATGAGGTGCAGTGGAAGTTCCTGCTATTCATGGCGTTTCGCGGTGGACAAAGCTGCGTCGACGGTGTTTCTTCTCCTTCTGTTCCGGCACCCTTGCTAATAATGCCATAGAATTAAAGGGGCGGTCTACACACCGCCAAAATGCAATGATCGCAGCGGTAGAAGGTCGCGCATACAATTGTTTTGGTGTATGAAGACGCGCCACCGCGGGAAGCGGAATTCATGACTTCACAGCTCCCACTCCTTGAGCTGACTCTCGTGTTCCTGGAAGTAACCGTCTCAGAGCATGACTCGCTGCCATTCACATCGCACAAACAAACAAACACTCGTGACCTTCACAAGCTACAGAGAGGCAGGACCTTGGCAGACCAAGCACACAGAACAGACGGCCGCCGAGTGGCCTGGAAGCCGAGTGGCCTGGAAGCGCCGAGTGGCCTGGAAGCCTGGAAGCCGCCGAGTGGCCATGGAAGCTAACTAAATGGGTTCAGCTTAAATTGAGGACGACGGAGCGAGCAATGGAACGGAAAATGGTAGGTGTAACAATAAGGCACAAGAAGAGGCCGGAGTGGGTTAGGAAAGAAACGCGTTTTAGGGATATATTAATAGAAATTATGAAGAAGAAATAGCCGCGGGCAGGCCATGTAATGCGAAGGCGAGACAACCGTTTGTCATTGAGGGTAACAGAGTGGATCCCTAGATAAGGCAAGCATGGCTGGGGGCGGCAGAAAGGTAGGTGGGCAGATGACATCATGAAGCTTGCGGGGATAAATTGGACCCATATAGCACTGAACTGGAGTAATTGGAGATCTGTGGGAGAGGCCTTTGCGCTACTGTTGGCGTAGACAAGCTGATGATGATGATGATGAAGTTTCTCGAACATCGTGAGAAGCTCGGAAAAACCAGTCAGCTACAGTCAACTAGAGGAGGAACGTTTCTCATTTGTGTTTGGAGTTAAAGGATACAATTTGCCTGCACACCTGTGGACGATGCTGCACACTTACAGGCGCTCATAATCCGCCGAGAATAATTTTTGGTCTGAAGACCAGAATTCTACCATTAGCAGCAGCTCGAGTACAGCGCAAAGCCGTCACGTTGTCTCCTTCATTCATTTTTTATTTCAGGTTCTGTTATTACATAAAAATACACAACACTGGTTAGACCCATAGCCACTGGCTAGTAGGGGGTCTAAATAAATATGCATTTATAGGAACAGATTGTGTTAATAATGCAGATATTTTATCAGTACACTTCAATTATAACAGGAAAAAAATGTAGCAAAATATAAAAAAGGAAACATATTTGCGATAGCTTAATTGCAGTATCGTGCAATATATTTTGCATGCATGCAACGGATTGCATGTATGCTACACATGTATGAATACACAGAAGTACTTAAACCATCTGAATTATGATTCCTTATGATATATGATCAATATATAACTAAAGAGAGATTACAAGAATGTGTGTGCTAGTGTACCTGTTCGTTTTTCTGAAGGAAGTGTTTTTTAAGCGCGGAGGAAAAAATTTTGCTTTCTTTTATTTCGCACGGTATATCGTTCCAGATCTTAACTCCAACAAATTGTAATAATCGTTTTCCGTAAACATTGTTAGTAGGCGGAAGATTGAAATTATGTAATGTGGCACGTCTGGTAAGGCGGGAAGAGGATGAAAATACTGATATATGAAAGGGCAGATTATAAGAAATGACTTTATGCACGGTAAGTGCAATTTTTTGCTGTCGTAAGTTATCGAATGGTATGATTTCCATATTATGAAACAATGGCGCGCTGTGTTGATCATATCTAGCATTGTTTATTATTCGAAGTGCTCGCTTTTGTAGTATGCGTAAGGGTTCTAGATACGTTTTAAAAGTCCATCCCCATGAATCTATGCAATATGATAGGTGACAATGAAAAAAAGCGAAATAGAGAATTCGGAGAATACTACTTTTGAAATAATTTCTAGTAGTTAATAACGTACTGCATCCATATCCTAGTTTGGTGCATACAGAGTTAATATGGCTTTGCCAGTTTAAATGGCTATCGAAAATTACACCCAAATATTTGAAATCTTTAGTCTGCTCAAGCACGCAGTTATTTATTGAAATGCAAATTGACTCACTACTTATACCTCGATGACGGGAGTGGAAAATAGTGTACTTAGTTTTCTTAGCATTAAGTGTCAGTTTGTTCGCTGAAAACCACTGACAAATATTTTTTAGTTCTGCATTACTTTTATGCTCTAGATCCCTCATATTGTCAGCAGTAACAATCACGGCTGTATCATCAGCGTACATTAGCATCTCCGAGGATGTCAATATGTTTGGTAGGTCGTTTACATACAGGGAAAACAGTAAGGGTCCGAGAACGGAGCCTTGTGGTACCCCTGTGTGTACATTTAACAGGGAGGAGGTGAGATTACGCATAATGACCTTTTGTTGACGTTCGCTCATGTAACTAGAAAATAAGTCAAAAATTTTGCCGCGGAAACCGTAGTGCTTTAATTTCAATAATAATATATTATGGTCAACTGTATCAAATGCTTTCTTTAAATCAAGAAAAACTACTGCTACCAGGAGGTTGTTATTTAATGCTTCGTTAATTTTTTGTGATAAAGATAGTACAGCAGTGGAAGTGGAGTGGTGAGACCTAAATCCGTGTTGCTCGGCGCATATTGTTCGATATTTTTCTAGAAAGATGCGCATTCGTTTTGCTAGAATTCTTTCAAAGATGTTATTTAATATGCTTAAAACACATATAGGCCTATAACTGGAAGGGTCAGAGCGATCACCATCCTTGTACACCGGTACCACTTTAGCCTCTTTCAGACAGGATGGGTATATTGACGTACTTAAGGAGTGGTTATATATATGGCATAAGATAGGACCCAAGACGTCAATATTGTCTTTTACTAACCGCGCTGTAATCCCATCTATCCCACTGGCTTTATTGGTGGCTAAATTAGCAACAGTATTTTGAATTTCGTCGAGACTAATGTTGTGTATCGCAAACGTATTCGGCAAAGACGGCGAAAAGCATTGAGTAGTGTCGGAAGAAAACTGCATTGCTAAGGTGGGACCAATTCTAGTGAAATACTGATTAAAGTTATCTAGAGTATGCGCGTCAATCGTTTCAGGTAGCACGTGTTGTCGTGGTTGATTGCCAATAACTTCGTTTACGATCTCCCAAGTTTTTTTAGAGTTGCCTTGAGCTTGTTCTATTAGGCGAGAGTAATATTCTTTCTTTCGCTGTCTCGTGAGGAGCACGGACTTATTCCTGAAAATTTTGAACTGGCCAAGGTGATATTTATTATTTTTATATTTCTTCCATTTATGATACCAGAAATCTTCCTTCTTCAGCAAATCAAGGATTTCTTGCGTCATCCAAGGGCACAGCGGGGTCTTATATGAGCGCGCAGATACGTTTGAGCGGCTATCTTCAACGGCTCTGATAAGGAATTTTGTTACGTTCTGGAGTTCAACATTGACGTCATCGTTATATAAACTGTCAGGGTCAACGGCGAGAATGATACTTCGTAGTAAGTTGTAATCTATTTTGCCATGTGTTGTGATACGTGGAGTGCAACACTTTCGTGTGTCATTTATGGAAACGAAAACAGGAAGGTGATCTGATATCGGTTCATCATAAACGCCAGCATTCATTTCAGATGTTATGTTCGTCAAAACATGGTCAATTGTTTTTGCTGATGTACTAGTTACCCTCGTAGGTATGTTTATCAGGTTACGAAAACTGAATGAATTCAGTAATTGTGCGTAACTGGAATACTTAGGGTGATGGGTGTCAATATTCATGTCCCCAACAATTACAACCGGGTTGTTGTAATTCGCCGTCAGATTAAAAAAAGTTTCCTCCAACTTGTCCAAAAATCGGTCAATATTAGAATTCGGCGGTCGATAAACGACGCCGATTATACCAAAAGAGTGTAGTCTAACAAAAAGAGCTTCTATATCAGGAGAACTGCAATTCAGCGATGATAGTTCCGTAAAAGCGCAGCCACTTTTCATTAAAAATGCGACGCCACCGCCACGCGAACATGAGTCACGCTGATGTGACAGGGTTACATATCCAGGAACATGCACTGTCTCTCCTTTCTTTAACCACGTTTCCGTGATCGCCAGTACATCAAAAGTGTGTACATGTTTCGATAGAAAAGCAAGAAGCAAGTTCACGTTTTTTCTTATACTACGGATATTGCAGTGAAAAATATTAATACGCCGATCGCTGAGTAGTTGATCTACTTGAGGTATTGTGACTGCCATTTTATAACGAAAGGCAATTACGGTGAACTATGCACAGAAGTACCTATACTAGTTTCCCGAGGTCATCTTCACATGACCGTGAGGCTGCTTGCTTTTTCAAGAAATCTAGCGATAACGCCGAGGCAGACTATCTTTCAAATTTGCCATTTTCAAGTGAGCAAGAAACTCTACCCACTGCATCTTAAAGTGCTGTGAGTCACATGCACTGACTTTGCACGCTGCGCACTTAAGGACGCGAAACTCTCTCAAGTTCTGTCAAGCTTTTTTCAAGCTGTGATTATCAGTCGGTTGACTCATCTTTGGCGGATGAACGATGAACACATTTTCAGTGAAATAAAAAGCTAACGGTTCACTTTGGCTGCATGTTTTATGTCACGTGTGTCGTAGTTCCTCAGTGGCAGCAAGCCCTCTTAAATGGAACACAAACTAGAATAGAAGCTCAAAGGAAGATGGAGGCTTGAATCGATGAAGTGATTTCGTTTAGACAGTGGGACTTCTCCTCGGGAGAATGGTCGCTATCCTGACGAAGATAAGTCCACGCGTGGAAAGGTTGCCTCCAGTGACATTTACTGTTCTAGATCGTTTTAACGAACTGTTCGTCGACATACGGGGTATAATTACATGAGGCTGATCCAGAAATTGTAAGTAAGGAACTTGCGCGAAGGTATGTATTTTGATCACGATTTTTTAAGTTGTTTGTGTCCCAACAGCACAATATGATTATGATAGAGAGATTATGAGAGAAGAGCGCTGCAAATCGAGGCCACGTGGGATTCTTTAACGGGCAGTGACACCGCGCAGTACACGCTCCTAAACATTTCCCCTAAATCCGAACGCAGACGCACTGGCGGGCATTCGATACCGCGACCTTCGGATCAGCAGCCATAGTCACTAGAGCACCATGGCAGGGCGGACATACGTATGGTGGCCAAACAACGATGCTAACCGAGAAAGGCACCCTAAAAGCAGTAAACCTTGTCAGGAGCAACGTTTGGAACCCAGAACTGCACCGCTTCAGCAGTGGCCGTGTTCGAGTCAACCATGGGGATGATTTCACTTAAAATTTGTGGGTTTTATACGCAATAAAATGGCGCACTAGTAATGGAATCCAATTAGGAATGGGCTGAGATCTCAAGCATGAATCATACGATGGCAGTGAAAACAATTAAGGAACGGTTAGTGCTGTCATTGCAGTCAGCCCTTCAGAAAACCAAGCGAACGATGCGAGACCGTGTACCAAGCTTCCTGTTGCAAAACTGACACGCACCGTACGCAGCAACAAACGAAACTCCGGCAGCATTCATTTTTAGAAGAAACCTCCGAACACGCCAGCATGCGGCCAAGACGGTTGTAAAGGCAAATGTCTGTTCACCAAAACAAGTCAAGAAGGTGGCCCGACGACTGAGTCATGCCTGCACCTTTGGTGTTGGTGGCCTTGGTCTTGTTTGTAAATACTGTGGCTTGCCACGCTGGGTCCATGTTGTAACGCGACAGGCCGGACCTGCTTTCTACAACACTTCCTACTATATCATGGTTTCACGGGTGTGTTTCAAGTAGCGAAGTTAGTACGGTCAGCTGCTGCTTCGTGAAAGAGAAGTTTTCTTTGAGTCCGCCAACCGCCCGGATGTATCAGATGCCTCTAGCACATGTAGCAGTCAAGAGCCGCCTCGATAACAAGCAGCGCTAAGGAGAAAAGAGGACCAGGTGCGAGAAATCGCCACATCAGGGTAAGCAGCAGAGCTTTGGAGCACTTAGGAGGTCAGAAGACATCCGCAAGGAATGCTGCATCTTGAGCCCTATTACCTGTCAAAGTTATTGCAAAGGCATTATGATTCTCACCAAGGACAAGGAGTACATGTATCACATTTGGCTGTTGCTGATCGGAGGGGGAAAACGTCATCTAGCAACTATGATTGCTCTCACATGACGCCAAATGTAGAGACAAAGGATATACAGGAATGGAACTCCCTCTGTGTCAGCGGGACATTGCCCACAGTGCACATGCCACATAATGAACGTGTATGGGTTGTCTCTTCGGTAAGTGCTAGGCTGCCTTATTTCCCCCTGCACTGTATCGGAACGCACCAGTTCTCACCGTGTGTGCCGACCCCGAGACGGGGGGGCGGGGGGGGTGATGGAGATGTTATGCCATGCAAACTGTTTTCTTCTAGTTTGCTATCAGATGTTATTTTGCTTGATAATATGTATGTCAAGCTAGCATCGCATCAATGGTGTCGCACCTACGTGCCCCGCTTCTTGTCGGGTTTTGAAGTTCCCTAAGGAGAGCGCATTCTATCCTGTCTTCAGCCATATATACAAAACTAAAATAAAAACGTCATGTTTTATCAACGTGATTCTATCGTCTCTACAAAATTCTAAAGCAATATCACTATCAAAGCATGCGCAGTTTTAAACACGGTATTGAAAGCAGTTTTGAATTCCTAAGGATTTGCCCAGCAGCTAGATCAATATACTGCCTGAAAAGTATGTTGAAAGAAAAAAAAAGGCCGTAATAGTCATTTGTTTTCATTAAAAGTAGCAAAGACACAAGCCAAGACCTATTCGTAATCTAACATGAGACCTACGTGTAGACTCGAACAATGGCGCTGGAAGATCGCATGATCGTAATTAGCCATAAGCTGTGGAGAGAAAAGAATTAAGTACGTGTTGTTCATACACGAAACTAACCCGATTCCCGCACGATTCCCGTACACGATTCCTGCAAACCCACTGCGGATTTTAACCAAATTGAATCACGTGTGTGCGACAAGGCCGCTATATTGAACACCGTCTTGAGCAAAGCGCAGTTGGAGACGTACCACCAACGGCCAACAGATGAGGAAAATAATGTCTGATTAAACCTCTACAGTAATTGACCCTGTGGGTTGAAGCGGCGAGTTTTTCTGCAAGTTAAACTGTGCTAGGTATATCAGAAAGCTTGAGAAGGGAAAACAGCGTGACCTCTGTTCCGCTACAGCGCCGCTCTGTGGGGCATGTGCAGGTGTGACGTGGTAGGTTACCGCAGATGCCTCCTCAATGCCACTTGAGGGCTAATATTTCGAGACTCAAGCTTCTCGCATCAACGAGGTCTTTTGTCCACGCATGCAGAGCAACTGATTTCTACCGAAATCAGTCGCTCTGCATTCGGTAGCATTCGGAAAAAACGAAGTGGTGGCTGGCACATTTACGATGTCTGCGATCTTCTTGGAGGGTGTGACAGCGGCATTGGTTCAGAGGAGAAACTGGCCGCAAGAGAATCCGTAAGATTTACAGTGCCAAGGAGGAAATAATGGTCAAGTGATGACATTGGGTGACGGCCCTATGCCAAGGAATAAGTTGGTACCTTGTTCATCGAGCTCATCTGAGCAGACGTTTCAAACCCAGCTGCATTGGTCAGGTTCGGTCAAGGTTTTGCTCTGGCCATATTGTTATTTTTTGTTGTACACTTTGTAATACGTTCTTGTACTCACTGCCATCCTGCACCTTAAATGGCTGATAGTGTATTTAAATAAATGCATAAATAAAATCAATGTGTAGTATTGGGGTGCCGTATTATTGAAATGACAAGGAACCGCTGCAGATATCAGTGCGCGCTTGAGTCCTTCTAATCAGTGTTCACTGTGATTGTTCTGTTTATGCCCTTATTCTGTTTCCCTTCTGTTTACCAGCCTTTACCAGCCTTATAGAGGAAAAATGATTGATTATTTAGTTCTTTGGAGGTAATCTTCGTCAAATCTTGCATTTGATGTGGTAGTCATGCCAGTCGTTGTAAGTGACTAATGGATGGCTGAATTCAGCGAAGATTTTGAAGTTGCCTGGATAAAGGTGGGGTTGTGCAATCAATTTGGATAAATATTATACAGTAAATATCAAGGAGGTGGTGTTAAAAAACGAAAAAGAGTGACAAAATTCGATTCAGACAACCTATTTTTATGAACAACTCTAATATTAAAAGTATCCCACGATTTCTTTTATTCTAATTGACTGTATATATGATGTAAACTAGTATAGAAAATTATAGTTCAAGGCAGACACTCGGAAAAGTTATGAAAGTTGGCAGTGCATGAGTTGGAGCAAAGTCTCTTTTTTTTAGAAAAGCGTAAACAAAGGGTCCATACGGTGCAAAATATTTAAAAAAAAAGCTTCACATAGGGGCCTAAAATACACCAGACTCATAGCTGAGTCCTTATTGAGAAGTATTATACACTCCTTTGGTCCACGTGGCTGCTCCTCTTTGTTTCCTGGCCTGGTTTGTCCCATCCGCTAACTTTAATTTAGCAATCTGTGTGCCCTGGTGATCCGTAGCGATAGAAGCTCTTGTCAAGCAGTTCCCTGCTCCTACGTGGTCTTGCCTCAGGATATCTAGGTTGCTTAGAATGCCGTTATTAAAGTGTGCCATAGCCTCATGCAAGATAAATGTTATTGTAGACAGGCTTACGTATGACTCTTCGGCAGCTGCTGCTGTATGACACCACTGAAACACTCAGTAACATTGTGTGCCTTTCCATGTAAATCTTTCACCAGATGTTCATCAGAGCACTAGTCTCTGTAAATAATTTTTCACTCGGTTCAGCACATCGTTTGAAAGCCATCCTTAGTGCACACGCTGCCCTTGGCCGAGTGCTAAATAAGCGGAGTGATGTGGAAGAGCAGGCACGTTCATCGCTTTAGAAAATCTTTCCGCGCCTCGGTGGCCTTTTTCTAATTGGTACATCGCGTAAGCGAAATAAACCTAATTCTCTTTAGCACGCACCACCTTTCTCGATGTGTCAAATACATGCTTGAGCCCACAGTCAGCACTCACGACCACAAGATTTCAGCATATCGCGTTGCGAGTGCACTCTAAATGATGCATGACGATAAATGCGCAAGGACACACAGGACCAGGTAAGGAACACAGATGATCTCACTTCCTCACTTTATAATGTGTTTGTTTGCGTACTTATAGCCATGAATTTATCCGAACTGGTACGGCAATCCAGCCTTCTCCACTTTAAATAACCTATTGTGATAAAATTTCCAGAGCCCCCAGCGTGGTATTTTTCTTCTTCCTGCTATTTTATTCCTGTTACCCTGCACCCACGGAAGCTGAGCTCTGCTCCCAACAAGGTCTGCAGAAAACAGTGCCCCTTCCTTAACAAACCGCAATATTTATTGGCGGCATATAACTTTGCACTTCTCTCAGAATGCCCTGGGGTGATTGAAACAGGGAGTGTTTAGGTTTGTGTTCATGTTTGTGTTCATGTTCAGACGCTGCGACGGACACTGTCGGCGGTGGCCGTGGCAGACATAGCCATGAAACTTGTACCCTGCACACTGTGGAAACAGTTCGCGCTATAGGACTTCATTACTTGATTTTTATTTCTTCGTAATTTCTAGCATTATCGCAAATGTGTTTATTCCAGCATTGTTATAAAGCGACAAAAACCAGTCCACGTTCATCTACCACCCATTGCCGTCATGATACGAAAAGCAGCTTGGACCCCACATAGTAGATACGTACGATACTAAGAATGATGTGTATCTGTAAACACATCATGTATTAGGGATGATGTATTTTTTAAATGTCCTTTGCACATATAAACACTAGCGTATTATCTATACCATGGTTCATTTATTAGGGCGTTTATCGAACAGCGAGTTCTTGCTCCATATGATCTTCGTACTGCAGCTGCTACTAAATTTGAATAGTTCTTGTACAACTAATATAATTCTTGTTCATTTATTAGAAAAAGATAGGCTGCAAACCTTGCAGAGGCTCACGTTCACAAGTCACTGCATCAACTGCTGGTGCGACGACAGAGTGTCTCGTAAGTTGTTCCTTAACAATTCGCGCATATGCATGTCATGCGGACCATGCTCATCTTTGTAGAACAACGTAATTGTGTGGTTAAATGCTTACCTTCAAAAAACACAAATAGAGCATGATTACATTTCGAAATCAAGTAGATACGTTTCATCGCTGTCTCTACTTAGAACAAATCTACTAGGACATATTTTACGCTATTCCATACCTTTTCTAGTAGACATCTCTGCCTGTCCATGCCTCTCCTGTACATCCATCATGACTGGTTTCTTTTAGCATGTCTGAGGGTGCTAGCACCTGTACGCGCAAACGCTGGTCACGTGGTGCTTCTTAAAAATTTGGGGCTCTTTCTTTCAAGCCTAGAACTAATATTATTGCACTCATTCATACTGATATAGTTTTGTGTACTAATTAGCATGCTCTATATTCACCGTAAGTATATTACGTTTAAGAAAAACGTATGGTCAAGCTAATTAAATTCATAGTTTAATTAACGGATATCATTATAAAAATGATGTTATTTGGTGAAGGAAAAAGGAATAATGCTAAGTTACTTGCATCGCCGTAACGCGCACATGCCTTTTTTTAAAGGGTAGCGCACTTTAGCTCTAAATCACCTGAATAAGCGCATGTAAAACGCGGACATACAGTAAGCAATCACACAGGACATACACTGAGGGAATGTCATGTGTGCTTTCTTATGGTTCCATCCTTAATGCCCTCGCGCTTAACATGATTTTGGGTGTGATGTCGCTCGTTGATATTAAATACCAAGCAAGTTTCTCAGAGACCACAAAGCACCCACATGCAATTGTTGCCAGCTCTGAGTAAACACGCTACTATTGATGATTGTAACAATCTTCACGTCGACAACCTTAAAGTTGCCTTGCAACACTCGCTGAACATAGCCGGATAGCGAGCCAACCACTCATTGATGCGCCTTTTCACGTGTGAGGCACATGATATTGTACTGTACGCACAAAAAATCAGAAATCTGGCTTCGAAGACCGCAGAGAAGTTTACAGAATATGCAGTGCCATATCACTGAGAATGATGTTGACCATTCTCTCGCGATACTGAGAACTTGTTGAGGGGCCTCTTGGGTGGAAGAATACAGCATATGCCACTGATCGCAATGTCCTTGCTTACTGCGACGCATTAAGCAAGGATGTTATCCTTGGTCAGTTTTTGGCAGTGAGTCACGTTTTTCAAAGAGGATATATCTACTTGTGCAGAGGCAATAGACATGTGCGTACATAGGCCCGATTGCCACACGTGCAGTTTGCGAGGTGTGCGCACAATTAACAAAACTACACATTTCGAGCAAAAGAAAGCCTGTTCGAAGTACAATTTAGCGCACACACGTAGCTTGTGTGCCCGCACCCTTACTAGTCTGCATTTGCACCGCTGTTGTGCGGTTCTCTTTAATAATTGTTAATAATTTGTGATATGTGATCATGATATGTGCTTATGAGGCACTTCGATATGTGGTTATGAGGCACGTCTCTCAGAGTATATTTCCGAAGCACCCTCTAGCATCTGGAGTTCTTTAAGGTGCTCGTCGTATCTCTAACTAAACAGCATTTTTCTCTATTTCGCCGCCGTTGAAATGCCACCAGCGTTCCCGCGATTCGATACCTCTGCGTCGAGTTTTGCAATCCAACACCTTAACGGCTAAGCTACCATAGTATGATGTGTGATATAGCTTTTCCGTGATTTTCGAGCTGCTCACCTTGCGAATACGCGAGAAATTCAACGTGCGGAGAGCGCAACTATATATAAGCGCCTACAGAATCGTTCTTTTCTAGGCTATTGCTAATGTTGTGCTGGTACCGCGAGAGAATTCTTTCTTTTTCTCGTGTCACATGAGCAATAGCATAGCAAACACTGTTCTTCGCTTTCTTTAGCACGCTGTCTGGCACTGGGGACAAGGCATGACAGTAGTCCATAATGTCTCTCAGACGTCAAACTTAGCGGACAAAGCCTCTATGAAGCAAGCACTGGCATTATTCTTAGATGACTCTTGCAAATCATTAATGAATGATACTTCTTTTGACCGAACTTCCGTGAGCCGGTTAGCAGAAAACTCTGCTAACCGGCTCACGCCGGTTAGCACTGATTTTTAACACTGACTACACTGATTACACTGATTTTAACACTAACGCACCTTATCACTTGCGGAAGCGCAGGTGAGATGTAATAAACCAGGTGCACATAGGAAGGGGCGGTTCATCTGTTTAGCAAGTGACCTATGGCAATCAATAACATGCCAACCATCAGTGGATGTCGCGGAGGCAGACAAAGAAGAGAAAAACCCAATGAAACCAGCTAGGGGTCAAATAACTGAACATGTCAGCTGCTCATTCTCACCGTGTGTTATGATTGCCTCGCATACGCTGGCGAGTCCACCAAGTGCTTCATTGTGCGCAATGTGCCGGGTCGTAAAGGGGGGCTGGGCGAAACCGAGAAAGTACGCTGCGCCATAAAAAGCTACAGCAACTCGAAGAACCACCCGCCGTAAACGATGTCGGCAAGGACACAATATGACATTAAGGCATGCCGCATACTGGAGGGCTCGGAGTATTTTTGTCTACATGCTGGGGGATCCGTAAGAAGGTTCTGTGACGATTACAGCAAAGTATCTACAGCGTGAGTGCCTGGCACTTTTAAATGCGAAGCATTTCTTAGTGAACTTCGGCGAGTTTGAGCGTATCTATCTATCTATCTATCTATCTATCTATCTATCTATCTATCTATCTATCTATCTATCTATCTATCTATCTATCTATCTATCTATCTATCTATCTATCTATCTATCTATCTAGCCGCCTACGATTTTGTGCTCTCCTGGCCGTTTCGCTAATCGTATGTTTACGAAAATTGGTATGCCACATCATGACTACATGACGAACATAAATGACAGGTCATAACATGAAAATCATGACAAGCATGTCATGAGCGACATGATTTACATGCCACGGTCCTGGTGCTCCCCTGGCCATTTCGCTAATCGGATGTTTACGAAAACTGGTATGCCACATCATTACTACATGACGAACATTACTGACAGGTGATAACATGACAATCATGACATGCATGTCATGAGCGGCATGATTTACATGCCATGGTCTTCGTGCTCTCCTGGCCGTTTCGCTAACCGGATGTATACGAATATTGGCATGCCTCATCATCACTACATGACGAACACAAATGACCGGTCACAACATGAAAATCATGATATGCATGTCATGAACGGCATGATTTACATGCCACGGTTTTAGGGCTCTCCTGGCCCTTTCGCTAATGGGATGTATGCGAAAATTGGTATGGCACAACATGACTGCCTGATGAACATAAATGGCAGGTCATAACATGAAAATCATGATACGCATTATCATGACTGTCATGATTTACATGCCACGGTCTTAGTGCTCTCCTAGCCGTTTCGCTAAAGGGATGTATGCGAAAATTGGTATGCCACAATATGACTGCACGGCGAACATAAATGACAGGTCATAACATGAAAATCATCACATGCATGTCATGAATGACATGGTTTACATGCCACGCGTTTCGTTAATGGGACGTATACGCAAATTGGAATACCACAACATGACTGCATCACGAATATAAATTAAAGGTCATAACACGAAAATCATGACATGCATGTCATGAGTGACATGATTTACATGCGACGGTCTTGGTGCTCTCCTGGCCGTTTCGTTTATGGGATGTATACGAAAATTGGTATGCCACGACATGACTGCATGGCGAACATGACTGAGAGGTCACAACATGAAAATCATGATATGCATGTCATGGGCGACATGATTTACACGCCACGCGTTTCGTTAACGGGATGTATACGAAAATTGGCATACCATAAGATGACTGCATCATGAACGTAAATGAGAGGTCGTAACATGAAAATCATGACATGCATGTCATGTGCGACATGATTTACATGCCACGGTCTTCGTGCTCTCTTGGCCGTTTCGTTAGTGGGATGTGTAGGAAAATTGGTATGCAACAATATTACTGCATGACGAACATAAATGACAGGTCATAACACGAAAAGCATAACATGCATGTCATGGGCGGCATGATTTACATGCCAGGCGTTTCGTTAATGGGATGTATACCAAAATTGCTATGGCACAACACGACAGCATGACGAACGTAAATGACAGGTCACAGCAATAGAGTCATGACACGCGTGTCATGACCGGCATGATTTACATGCCATGGTCCTGGCGCTATACTTCCGTTTCGTTAATGGGATGGGATGGCTCCCCGTCTACTGACCAGAAGGCGCTACGTAGCTCTCGTCGGACGGCTCAGTCGCTCACGGTGGAAACCGAGGCGACAGCGACGCGCGCGTTTCTTCGCTGCTTTCCGGGCGTGCTGCGAACCACACGAACGCTCGCGGCGTCGCCCTTTGGAACAGTTTGCCGCAGGTTTGGAGCGCGCGTCTCAAAGGAAATAAAAAGAAAGAAGGTGGGACGGGCGGTCGCTGCTACTATAGAGTTGGAGACGGGCATCGCGTTCGCGTATTTGCCTTTCACAGTCTGCCCAATTTTGCTTCTCTCCGCCAGGCAGCGCATTCTGGCGCTGATGTCGCACATGGAAAACTCGACTGCACGGAGCCTATACGAAAATTGGTTCGGAACAACATGACTGCATGGCGATCATAAATGACAGGTCATAACATGAAAATCGTGACATGCATGTCATTAGCGGCATGATCTACATGCCACTCGTTTCCTTAAAGGGATGTATACCAAAATTGCTATGGCACAACACGACTGCATGACGAACGTAAATGACAAGCCATAACGTGAGAATCATGACATACTTGTATGAGCGGCATGGTTTACATGCCACAGCCATGGTGCTCTTGCGGCCGTTTCGTTAACTTCATATGTACCAAACTCGGTATAGCGAGACAACAATGTAAATCCATTTTACGTTCCTTATGCGTGCTTCGCATTTCCTTGATTCTCACTGCACGTGGGATCTGCCAATTTTTTTCCTGGAAAATGAGCAATGCTTGCACAAAATAGGAAACAAATGGCATGGATTCTCTGTAATCATTAGCAGAACACCAAGAATCGCTGCAACATCCTCAACATTGTTGTCCTAGTGATAGATAATCCACAATAACCACTCTTGTTAACGATCCTTCAATACACAAAGACTAGTGCTAGTGTTGTGTACTTCTCTTCTCTCTGTGTTTACAAGCTTATGACCTGTTCCACCAAAGTGACCGCAAGAACTATCCAATAAAGACACGGCGCTGCACCGAACTCAAAACTCAAGAGTTTTGTTTAATTTCTCCAAGCTATGGCAGGAAGAAAGAGGAACATTAAGTCATTAATTCTGCACTTGCACCAAGCCCTTTTCAGCGGATACAAGACGCAACAGGCCGGTGCCCTCTAACATCCCACTTCCCTGTGCGCATACTACACAGCATCGAACAGCGGTGACTGCGCACGTGCTCGGGCTTGACACGCAGCACCTCAGCCGATGGAACCACATCACAGGCTGCGGTTTGTCCAATCAGTGTACGCATTCCCTGAGAACACCTTCGAGGGCGCCTTCGCTTGCTGAGCAGATATTGGTAATACCACCTACCAGCTCTACATGCCACCCACTCAGGCTGCCGATTTTCGAGAACTATATCATGTCATTACAGCTTTCCGAATTCGGAATTTTCTTCCTCATTTATTGTAAAGTATTTCGTTGCGCCGTCCCCATTATGTTTGCCAGAATTGAAAGCTCCGGAATTATTTAGGTCATCTATTTGCGTTAAACAAAGAAATACGTTACATATTTATTTAATATACGGTGATACCACGCACTTACACACCGCAGGATCTGTTGCTTGTTCCTTCACCGCAACCTTAGATATCCGAAAAACAGGCATTGTTAAGTAATTCAGGCTAGCAAGCAAGTGAACATGAACTGATACTGAACTTGCTGCTGTCGGCGAGGCCATGCGAGCATGGTAGTAAGAAGCCTTCTTGAGCACGAGCAATATTCGGCAAGGCAAAACCGATTCTTCAAGCGCTTATTGATCGCGCCTTGAGACGAGACCCCTACTACATGTTATCTCTACAAATCATATAGCCTCTCTATTTCGCTACAGCACACGGAAACCACGCCCCCTCTCTGTAGGTTTCTTGCCAATGTGGCATGATGGGCATAGGGAGAGGCGTAAGCCGAAGGAACTATAGGTGAGGCTCAAAAACTACGTAATGCGTTTTCGTGCATACGCCCGAATGCCCTGCTTCGGCATGTATTGTATATCTAAACTTCAGCACTGGACCAAGCCAGATCGGCGATACAGGCGATCCCACAAATAGCAAAAAGCCATGAGATTCCGCATGTCACATCAACTGAAACGAAAGGTAAGGTTATTATTTACACGATTCGCCTTGGCGTTGCGTTCATGAGATGTTATAGACACCACTTCAGCTGCAGTGACACTGCTCCCTACCGGGAGCACTGTCATGTGCATCGAGGACTTCAACACATGTCCTCCAAATGCTAAACGTAAGAGAGGAAACTTCAGGAGCTTATTTCATTGAGTCACAGTTCTCGGCATGCAGATTTTATTTCGCCCGATAACATTACAACACCTGGGGAGTGCTCCTATGCTAAAAATCCAAATATAGTGCAATTATAGAGCACAGAATAAGACCTTACGGATCATAAGTTTTTGTAGGTGCAGGTCCCATTCAGTGCTAAATAATGCTTCATTAAGCATGGTACCATTGCTTTAAATGGTTCCGCTCAATTTGTCTCTACTTATATATCGGACGCGCAACCATGAAATAACTGTCGATACATTTCGTGCATCTACTCTAATAGCAACAGCTCTAAATTTTTTTTAACAACATTTTACTTCCCCGAATATGCACTAATTATGGGAAATTTACATCGTGTTTAACCGCCCAATAAATACTTGAATACATTGCCACTCCACGTTAAAACATGCCGCACAACAATAATAATAAAACCACATGAAACACCAAATAACATTGCGCAATGCCGATTCATTGCACACACACACACACACACACACATATATATATATATATATATATATATATATATATATATATATATATATATATATATATATATATATCATAAAAAATTTCATTCATTTTGTTGTAACATTATATTCATTAAACTACCATTCCTATTCTATATCGCGCACTTGTGTTTCTCGTTTCAAGAAATTTTAGTTTTCTGCTGTGAAAAATACCTGCAAACATGTCTTATTTATGTATCTATGAAGAAATCGCAAAGAACGATTTAGAACAGGGAATGTCGCGGGAGCCAACGTTTCCACAAGCGGACTTGTCTTCGTCATGGCGGCAACTGCCTTCTCCTGCGTTCGTTTATGTACGCATTTGCACACTCTCCCCCGTCTTCAGAAAGAGAGGAGGAGAGCAGCACGTGCGAACAAAAAGAAGAGGAGGGGGGGGGGGGGGGGGGGGGGCGTTGGGTGCAGGGGTATTTGGGTGACAGGTGTTAGCGTGACTAATATAAATGGCAAGAGCGAAAGCTTCCAAAGATTCCGCTCCTTATATATATCGTGCAAATGCATTGTGTGCTCAGCACTAGAAAGCAGGATGAAAAAAGGAACGCACGCTCGGAACAGAAGTTGCTCCTATGGCATGTGTCGCCCCCTCGACCCCACACCACCTGCGCCACACAAACTATGCATTTCAGCGAAAGCTTCTGGCTAAAAAAAGTAACTACACTATTTAACGCCCTTGTTCTCGTCGAACTGGATGAGGGCTCCGCACCTGAAAGTAGACTTTCTGGGAGAAACATTGTTAGCTTGTGCATACCTCAACCTTTTGTTGTCTTTGTTAACACTCTACCGTATCTAATGGACTCAAGGGTTCTCTTTGAAAGATTTATGCCTGTAGGCTGGAGAGTAGTGAACCTGTATATGAGATACGATTCCCTGTATTTTCTGTCCCTCGGCGAGCAGAAGTTTCCTTGCAGTATGTAGAATTTCAGTTCATCGAAATTATGACCTGTAATATTACAATGCTGCGCCACTGCCTTCGGCAGGTTATTCGCGTTGTTCGCGCGGTGCCCGTTTAATCTAACATTAATTGGTTGACCAGTTTCGCCGATGTACTGCTTGTGACAGAGTGAACATTCCAACATGTAAATAACGTTTGAACTAGGGCAAGTGAAACTTGATTTCACATGATGGACATAGTCACTTCCCGTGCGTTTAACTTTAAGATCATTTTAAATATGCTTGCAAGTCTTACATCTGCGACGGGAGCAAGTTTTTACGCAGGCCGTGCGCTGAGGGTTTACTTTGGCATGTACTAACAGGTACTTAAAGTTTCTATTACGGCGGTAGGTGACTCTTGGTATTTCTGGAAACGCTTTTCTAAGGATTTTGTTGTTTGTTAGTATTGGATAGTATTTCCGAAGAATATTATTTATGTTTGGAAGCGCAGTGGAGTATTTCGTTATGAATGCTAGCGGCTGGTTGGCCTGCGCTTTAGGGGCTCTTTTTTCTAGTGCCGGTGTCCTATCTAGTTTAAGCGCGTCAATGTATGCCTTGTTGAGAGCGTCGTGCGGGTGGTTTCGTTCAGCTAAGGTTGCCTTTAAATTGCTTAAGTGGTGAACGTAATCCACGTCGTTGCTAGAAATCCTTCTTATACGCCTTGCCTGTCCTATAAATATCCCCTGTTTGCAGTGTCGCGGGTGATGACTATTATAATCTAGATATTGCTGGCTGTCTGTTGGCGTTCTATAAAGCGTCGTCTTTAGTTTTCCTTTTTCGATGGATAGTGTCGTGGCGAGAAAACCAATTTTACTAGAAGAGTGCTGCATGGAAAACTTAATGCTGGGATGAAAGTTGTTAAAATTGTCAAAAAATATGCTTAGTGCACTTACACCATGTTCCCAAATAATAAAGATATCGTCTATGTAACGGAGGTAGGTGCGAGGTTTTAGCGGCGTTAATTCCAAAAGCTGTGCTTCTAGTTGCCCCATGAAGATATTGGCGTAGGTTGGCGCAAAAGGAGTTCCCATGCTGGTGCCAAAAATTTGCAGGTAGTTGGTCGAGTCAAATTATTTATGTATCTGTCATATCTACATGGTGTTCCTTGATAAAACATTCCGTTTATATCAATTATGTTAATTGCAATTTTTTGATCATTTCTAATGAGTCGTCTATTATTTATTTGTAAATTTCTTTGGCGTAAACACTTTCCTTTTTGCTACTTGTTTCTATTATTGATATTTCTTGCTATGTGCACTGCTTTGTTTTCTCAATTGCTATTTGTCTATTACAATTTAACTTCTATGTTGCAATAATATTCAAGTGATCCATAATTTCACATGACTAATAGGAGGTCCCCCTGACAATTTTTTAACTCCGGGACCACCTGCTGTTCTAATGAACAATAAGGAATTGAAATACAATAAATCGAAATAAATGACATAAGGATGGGGCATCAAAGTCAAATATATCAGAGTCTCCAAGAAACACAGTATGAATATCGAATTTTCGAAAGCATCTTAGGCAATCATCTTCGCTACGCGGTGTTTGACTTGTGATTGCACAGCTTAGTCGGCATAATGTGTGGCAACGGAAATTTCAATGGCCACTTCAGGTGACAACGGCTAAATCTAATGGAGGCAAGAAATAATGAAGCCAAGCAGAACATATCGAAATTTCTTTTCCCTTTTAACTGCAGTATGCTAATTATATAATAAATGGAAAGAAATATTTGTGGACGGGCAATCCCTCCCTTCGGTAAGGACGGAACTTACGGTCGTAGGTTCTGTCCCTACCGAACGCAGCGGTGTTTTTTCGCTCCATCACTATCGTTGCATTCAGTTTTTGAATAGTCTAGTAGAGCTAAAAACTACAATTTCCTTGGATTCATTGTCTGCTAACTTCATTACGGTGTTTCTAAGAAATAAACGAGTCCTTCACCCACTCCCTTCTTTGGTTATGAAGATGAAATCTTACATACGATGGTGCACAAAGTGGCGAGAGCACTAGTTTGGGTACCTGTGAGCTGGAATCCGAAGTTCTGCAGGGTAAGACATGTCCTTTGTCGTCATTTCGGTTCAAAGACTGTAGGAACGGACATCATCTGCACGAGTGAAGCACAGGGGAAGGGAGGAACCATATTAGCACGTGCACGTTTTATGGTTTGTGAACGGAGAACGCTTTTATTACTTGCTTGTGATGCCCAGCGTAGACCGCGCTTATTTTATTTATTTATTTATTTATTTATTTATTTATTTATTTATTTATTTATTTATTTATTTATTTAGAATACCTACAGCGCCTACGTGGGGCATTAGTGTAGGGGGGAATATATTACTAGATACATATACAAAAAAGTAATACATTTAAAAAAGATGCAGAATGGCGGAAAATCATTGACAGTGCAGTATGCATAAAAGAAATACAGGTACATAAAGCAACAAAGGACGACACGTATTTAACATTGACGTGCGTGAAGATAAAACACCGAAATATGTGTATATACATATAATAAATACAAGTACAGAATTGTACACACACAGCAGCATATAATATCTTATATGCTGCTTAGGCAATCGCGTCGACCGTTATCGACACTCTGCATGCCAATGCACATTTCAGTGCTTTGTATACCATCAGTTATCACACCAGGAACCGCTGTAAGGCACGCATGAAAGCCGACGTATTTTTTCACTGCTGCCCAGTGTGCTATCTTCGACCGACGACCGTTCTCGCCGCTAACAAACTGCCATTTCATTTCCTTTGCTTCGCTGGGAACAACTTCGCCAATGCCTTAAAGGCTACTGCTTCCATCCTCGCCACAAGCCCGTGACATCTGGTGAAAATACTCCCCGGTCCTTGTAGCATACAACACCGTCCAGCCGCGAGCCAAGCCCACGCTGTAAATGGGAAGACTCCAATCCACCCCATTGAACTAGCTGTGCGCAAGCACGGACTCCTGCCATAATACCAGCTTCTTCCGAACACCGACAACAAAACCCAGGCTACGTCAAGGACAACATCCACGGCGATGGCAGTAGCGTCTCCGGCAGCAGCAGGGCTGCAGCAGCTTAAGAAACCACGAGCATTTCGGCATCATCGTACGAGGACCCAGTAGACAAGTCTTTAAAATTTCAACATTATCTATTGAAGGTTTTGCGAAAGCCAGAATGCATATTTTGCGAGAGAAAGCATTTCAAAGTAATTTGAATTTGTTTTGTTCAGGTTTGGCAGTGTTGCAGTGGCATTGTTTTACGTCAATGACTGGATAACTTAGGTCATGTCTGCTTTGAAGCACTCTCCCTGAGTAAGTTGAAGTTTAAAGGAGCTTGCACGGGAGAGCCAAGCGACACTTGATCGTTCAGTGACCATCTCTTACTGCGTTTGACGAACCTTGTGGAACGAAAACTAGGTTTCATTTGTAGCAGCACCTTAGCAGCAACCCACCGCAGGAAGTTGTAGTTGCGGATCATTCATTCTTCTCGTTTCGTTTTCAGTGTTATATCCAAGACATAGTGCGGCTCTTTTGCTCGCAAGCTCAGGATGTCAAAAGCAATTGTCCTGCACAGCAGTTTTATTGTACATGCTATGTAAACCTGCTTCAGTTCGGCATGCAAAGTGAGCTGAAGAAGGCGCAGCTATTGCGTGTTGAATGTTACAATTTCTATTAGGCCTGTACAGTGCCTGGAACACGAAACAGAAGAAAGCTTCGGGTCTACAAAAAGCAAGCTGGATTGCTCAAGCCAACTCCGTCATATTGCAATAAATCGGGTCAAAAAGCGAGGTGTTCATTCTTGTGCAAATGTGCAAGCATCACGTCTCATTGGACATGAAGTGAACGCCGTGTAAACAAAATAACTATCATTTCTGGTTTGTAAATACTCTTGTCCTGCCGTAACACTCCTACACCATCGCGATTCCCCTGTACCCTATATTTCTCAATAGTTGTTCAGCAAGAGGTCGTTAAACGTAATGTGTACGTAGCTGAGAAACCCATTAAGAATTTATCACCACCCTTCTTTCTACCTTTCAGAATGTTGGTGAAGAGGCAGTCAAAAAAATGACTGAGAACGTCCACCACTTTTGTTTATTAGGCGTATGCGCCACGGCTTCAGGAGAAAAGGAACAACAGTGCCTTCCGTCAGGCCTAGCCGTTGAATGCTGGAGACCTAAATTGTCCAGTTGTGGCCCATAACCTAGGAAATAGTTCAGCAGTATTTACAACTATATCATGTTAAAATATTTAAGAATAAAAGCATACTTCAGAAAATGTATTCATTCTTCAAAACGAACCGAATGTTTCAAGTGTGTGCATTTGTAACGGGGTGTCATATTGCTATACGGGTTCGGTATACTGAAATCTGCAAGTTAATGCACACAGCACGCTGCAACAATGTATTGGGAGAAAAAGTGTGACTGTACTTTTGCACAGCGGTGAAAAAATTGCATTGAAACAATGTCACCAAATTCATCGCTGTAGTAAATTTCATCACATCAACCGAGACATGATCTGGCTGCACACAAAAATAAAATCCTGCAGATACCACCCACTGCAGGAATCGGTGTCATGCGAAGCAGAGAACAAGTAAAATCCTACGACGAATCCAACTCTTTGGCTTTCAGCCAAATATTAGGAGTAGTATCAAGGATTTTGGGCAATGGACATGTACCCGCTCATGAGCATATTTAACATGGGTCAACGAGGAACGTCAACACGGTTGCAACTTCTGCATGACACCTCATGATACGATGTAACCTTGAAATTCGCGTTAGTTCAAACCACAGACATCTGTTTATCAAAGAAAAACGTACTATACGGTGCCTTCACATGCTATCATAAGCGTCGTTCATTCATGTATTCCTACGGAATCGGGAAAAGTTGCACAAAAGCATGCCGAATAGCAGCTGGACACTTGTATTGTACGATATTTTTTATCACGCATTAGGAGCTGAAGTCACGTTACGAATGCACCATCGTTACGACGTGTGGTGTAATTGGTTTATTTAACATATTTACCAAGCGGGAGGAGCAGCCGTAGCCTAGTGGTAGCGCACTTGTTTGTCACCTCGAAGGCCCCGTCCGGTACCGCCGTAAAGCTTGGTAGGTTGCGTGTGTGTCTATGTGCTTGTTGTATCTACATTTCAATCGCAACTTACCACAAACGATGTCCCATGTCTTAAAAGCTGAACTCTTTGAGCATGCTGTCGTGTGTCAACCGCAAACACAGAAATATGGTCCAATCCTGGAGGCAGTATACCGGGGTAAGGTGCCGAAAAATTGACGCGCCGGCCGAAGGTGCGGGTTCGCCCCCGCAGTCGGGGCGTTTCATATGCCTATTTACCGCAGACCCTGTATAGACCCTTTTCATAAATACAGCACCTGCTCGTGGGCTCTTCATCAGTTTCGTTTTTGCAAGGCAATTTGGGTTCTCGAGCGGCCATCATGAGGGAATCGCTGGAGAGCGGGGGCAAAGCGTGAGTGTGGTGGCAGCTGGTTCCCGTGTGATCCGCCGAAATCTCATCGTCTGCATTTGCGAACGTCCTTTTCGTGCAATGTGTTCGTGCCTCCCAAGCGCTTCTCCTCTACAGTGAGTGGTATTTTGTGCCCATGAACGGGATGGTCGGGCAGAGTGCCTCGGTCGCAAGACGACGATAAACCTGCAGGTTTGTGTCGTCAACGTCTGCGGCAGCGTGCACCATCGACACCTGAAACCACTGGGACGGTAATAAGGGCTCGCCGCATTTTGGCAGCATTTGTATCGCAACATCAACTTTTCGTGCTTCCTAGAAGCAAGAAAGGTGAGTCGCTGCCGTTCTGCGCGTGCACATAAGCATGCTGGCGGTGCTATGCATACGCGGCGACGTTTGTGTTCGTACCGTTTACGGATGCTTTTTCTTTTCTCCTCCAGGGAAAACCGAGGAGGCACCATCCTGTTTCGAGTGTCGTCGTTCGCTGCCGCAGCAGGAAAGAAATGTTTTTGAATAAAGTTCATGGTTTGGTTGTTTTTGTTAGTCATTTCCTGGGCCCCTCCAAACAGCATGAATCACTGTCCGCCTAGCTGGCAAAAAGCTTATACAACATGACCGAAGGTAAAAAAGAAATAATTGACGTCACAAATAAGATGCCGAGTAAGGCTTGGCTTAACCTTAGTGACAAACTCTGCAAGGGCATTTGCCGAAAATATCTGCGTAATCGCTTTCCTGACACGATTGTCAACCTTAATTGCATGCACCGATAAATTCTGTGCTGTTATTCATGATACACTGTTCATGGCTGCGGTCACCGCGTAAAAGATGCATGCACCGTTTATTTTTTTCTGCGTCTGATATTTGCAATCGCCCTTGGCTCCGGCAGCCCTGGTGAACCTTCAGGCTCACGCATCGCAACCCACCGCATGTTGGAAAAAAAAAAGAGAAACCTTAGCTTGTCGCAGTGACACTTTCCTATGTGCAGCGCGTTTACGAATGAGAGCCCATCAGCGTCTGTTCTTACTCATTTATCGTACGGAAATGTTTGTTTACAACAACGTTTTTAAAACTCGGAGATGTACCAGGCTAGGCTTTAGCTAGATCTTGTACGTAAGAAAAAAGTGTCGGCCGGCCTCAGAGGTAATGAAAAACATTGTGACGTGCAGAAAGCTTCACACATTCTACGCGTTATAATAATAAACAAGACAAGTACCAGCTCATATAGCCTGGGCTAGAAGAGATCGGCTTGAAGCGCCACACCACTTTGAGTGACAGCGGTCGTCTGTGGACATAAACGTGGCCAGTAATCTATAAGGTTGTAGCCAAAGGAATCAGTTTACATCTCGTTAATCACAGTTATCTGCACGGCCATTACACTATAATGAAATGGAATACGCGCACCTTTTTCTAACCACGTGTGGTGCGCCACCGTGCCTCTGGTTTCCAATTAAACTTATAACGTTTTCACTGTTCTCGTCACGGCATCCTCAAGGCTAGCACGTCGGAATGTGGCCCGTTTGGATTATCGTAAAACGGGCTCGAACAATAGGGCACCCCAAGAACAAGCAGGGGCAATTCAGTATTCAGCGGTGCTGAAATGTCACGCACTCGCGCGCTGACATTCGCCGAGGCTCGCGTCGTCTGCTAGGGTGCCCTCATCATTTCAGCTGGCTGTAGTTCGCGCGCTTGGCGCTAGAGGCGCCCTTTTACGAAAAGGGTCTATTCCGCACATCTACTTTAGTGGGGCGACTGTTGGCATAGTTTCCGTAAGCTTCAAACACCTGTTGCGCATACGGGCTCCTGTGGGCCGAACACTACTCGTATGAGCCACGCGAGAGCGCAGTTTCGTTAATCGTGAGGTATAAGACGAGTATATCACTTTGCTGTATGGGTCATCTTACAATGAATTACGAACAACCGCGGAATTAGTCATGGCTGGAAGATATTTCACAGCTGATTATTCATGTTGTTTTTCCTGCTACATCCCTGTGGCCGGTCCATGCTGCCCTTCTGGTTAACCTCCCTGCCTTTCTGTTTTCCCCTTCCTTCCTTCCTTCCTTCCTTCCATGCTGCTCTGCAGAAATAAAAACATCATGCGCCAGTCCATGGGAGCTTTCTTGATACATACTCAGCAGGTGTGCAACGCATGCTAGTATTGTGGTCCTAAGCTTTGATGCTGGATTCCTCCGTCCAACAAAATAACCCCGTCATCTGTCATTTTTTGGCGAACATCTGCGACTTTGAGCGTATCTATCTATCTATCTATCTATCTATCTATCTATCTATCTATCTATCTATCTATCTATCTATCTATCTATCTATCTATCTATCTATCTATCTATCTATGTAGCCACCTTCATCTCGGTGCTCGCCTGGCTACCTCGTTCATTTCGTATAGATCAAAATTGGCATGATAGGGCACAAGCGTACAACACACTCCAGTGATTAAACAGCAAATCACCAAGATGACGTACTTCTCATATACGTTATGATTAACGATGATGCGATTACATGTGCTGCATAGCGGCAAAGTTAGGGTCACGAGATTCGAGCCTAACTGGTGTCATCAGTGATAGAATGTTTACAACCTATGTGAATCGCGCTCCAACAAAAGTAGGCACTGAAAATTTTATGAGAGCTTAGTTGTTTGGCTAAACAAGACAATATTACGTTCGTAGCAGGTTGGAATTGAAGTGTAAACTTAATAAGCAGACAACGCAGACCAGCACGTTGCATTCTTCCCAAGTTGGATTTGAAATGGGACAGCCAGATGCCAGGCGAGCACCATACCACTCGTCCAAGGCTGCCCTTCGCGAGCATACATACTACAACTAAAAATATTGTGTAAGCAGTTGTGGTGCGGCTGGTAGTTATGTAACATCTCTTGTAGCCGTGGTTTGTGTTAATCATTCTCATAGCAATGCATGAAAGTACATACGCGCTGCTGTGACGCGGTATACTTTTCTTCAGCTTTGCTCGAAAACATAAGAACACTCCAGCAATCCGTGCTCGTGATGTGCACATCAGCGCACCGCAGCGTGCATTTCCCAAGACAGAACAGACGTTCATACAAAAGCTGCACACACGCACACCGCAGTGCAGCCCAGTGCTGACAAAAAAAGCCCACGTTGCACACACCATTTAATTTGCACATTAACGTTGGTCACGCTCACAACACTTGGCTGAATAAGAAACAGTTAGGCATAGACAATGTTTTCGCTAGCTGCTTCGCATGTGACCGATTCGCACAATGTGTCGGATCTGCCGGATTTTTTTCGTGCAGAGAAGAAATTTGAATACCGGGAATGAAGAAGGCTGCTCTGGCACATTACATGTTGTAGGAAATTACATAAAGTGCAGCTTGATCGATGATCTGTGTTCGAGACAGAATGGTAATTCAGCTTTAGTTTTCGTCCTAGTACTGCTTTAAAACTGGGCTCCTTCGTTAGTTTCTTTCATTGAAGCGCGGCTAATCATTAAAAAAACTCAGTGTTGTGTTTAAAGCGCAAAGTTATAATTGCTGCATTCGTCTGGTACTAATATACAGTGCGCGATTGTGAAAGAAAAAAAAATATGCCGGCCACCTGAGGGTCGTGCGCGGTACTGGCCACTGATTTGAAGACGCGGACTGAGCGCGAATCTGCTGCTGCCATATATAGGTCCCTACACTGTACTCCGAAGTTGTGGCGTGCTGGACTGTGGGGTCGCTACTCGCAGCACAACGCCATCGCAGCGGCAGCATGTGGGAACCCAATTTGCCCACGCGTTGCGGCTTCAACATTATTATATGCTTATTATCAAAGACGGGTTGTGTTCTTACTTTGGCTATTTATATTTTGTGTTTTCCAGTTAAATGTGTCTTTTTGCATCAGGCACAATGTTCCA
>JABSTT010002843.1:0-36943 GCA_013339685.2 Hyalomma asiaticum
GTTTCTCATTTTAGATCATGTTAAAGGGACCCTGAAACGGTTTTGACGATTTTGTGCAAACATGGTGATCCGGTAGAGCGGGTCACTAGGACCATTACAGGACAAATTTTAGCGCTGTGCGTAAAGTGTGTAATTTACAATAAGGTTTTGAACACGCGTATCGCAAAAGGTCGCAGCGGCTCGCCAAAAAGCGTTTTCAAACGCCCCCGTTCTCGAGCGATCGAATGAGAGGTCGCTGATTGGCCCCGACCCAAGTGACGTACATGTAATTTTCAAAACCTAGCTGCGAACAACGTGCTTCTACAACGTACTCCTTCGTTTCAGCCAACGGTATCATCGCGGCATCTGGCGGCGTCACACGAGTCGCCGGCGCTCTATTACAGAGGCTAGCACTGCCGAGGCCATAGAGATAATATACAGTCAGTATATTAACTCTATGGCCGAGGCGGGCGACCTCAGTGAGGATATAAGTTTGATAACATTCAGGAGCGCCTAGATAGGCATGAGAATGAGATTAAATGCCTTCATGGGCGAGTTGAAAAAATTGAGAAGGTTTGCGATGCGAAAAGTCTTACCCAGCTACAGTTTGACGTTGACGACCTCGAGCGGCGTAGCAGGCAGCTAAATATTGAGGTCCACGGAATACCGGAGGAAAAAGGGGAGGACCTCCTTGCTAAACTCAATGATGTTGCTATAAAGCTGGGTGTCCCTAAACTTGCCCGTGTAGACGTTTCTGCCCTTCACAGGATGGCAGCAAAGCCAGGAAAGGCACGGAGCGTGATAGTTCGTTTTGTGCACCAGGACTTGCGTCACACTTGGCTAGAGAAAAGGAAGGCACTTCGCCAGTCTGCTGAGAGCCTTTATATATCGGAGAACATGACAAGGCATGCAAGGACTCTCCTGACGAAAGCAAGAACATGGGCCACAAGGGTTGGGTATGCTTACGCGTGGCACTCAAACGGGAAGATTCTGGTACGGAGAAAGAGCGGCGAACCTGCTGCGGTTATCAGGTGCGAGGACGATTTGTCTGCTCTGAGTGCCTGACTTTTTCTCGTTTGTCTAAGCCTACGTGTTTTAGTAACGCACCATGGCACTCGAAATGGATTCCTTAGGATGTGTTACGCTATCTGAATTAGTCAGAGAATTTGAGAACCGTAATGGTTTCCTTCGTTGTTTTCATCTAAATGTGCAGTCCATTGGAAACAAGACAGTGGAACTTGAATGTCTTTTCGAAAGGATGAATTACTGCTTCGATATTATAATGTTTACAGAAACTTGGCAGTCCAATGACTTGGATGTTTTTCAAATTCCCAACATGAAAACGTTTTTCGTGCGTAGGTTAACCCGAAGAGGCGGAGGTGCTTGTCTATTAATCAAAAGTTCCTTTAAAGCAGTTCTACTTGAAGATTTTTCTTGTGTAACTACTGATTACGAAGCAGTGTGTGTTCTTTTCAACAATGTCGTTATTGTCTGCTGCTATCGTCCTCCAGATGGCAACATACGTGCTTTTCTTCTTTTTATGGACAACTTGCTTGCATTTGTGAATGAAAATCAGTATAATGTTGTCATTGGCGGAGATTGCAATATAGATATGAATTGCGACAATGCAAGAAAGTTCGAGTTTGAAAATTTTCTCTCATGCCACAACTGTGTAAACACTGTAAACGTTCCTACGAGGGCAACTATGCTTTCGCAGACTATCATAGATTTGTTTATTACAAATTATAATGCGTCTTTGGTTCAAACAAGAGTTCTTTCGTACCCTATCAGTGACCATAGGCCAATATGCTGTTGTATTATGACTAAAAGTCCCAAAGTACACACTGATATTGCTTCTGGTTTTCAGTGCGTCTCGCAAAAAGCTTTGGATGCCTTTTATTCGGATATCAATAATGTACGTTGGGACCATGTTTATCATTTGACTGATGCAAACGCTGCTTATGATGCTTTTCTAAGTTGCTTCACGGCAGTGTACAAAAAGCACTTCTTTCATAAACGTTCGGAAGGGAAGAAAGGTTGTCGAAAACCATGGATGACACGGGAGCTTTTGCGCAAGATTGACAAAAAAGATCGTTTATTTAAGAAATTTATGCGTACGCGTAATGAAACTGACCTGGTTGCATTTAAACAGTTTAGAAATGCCCTAGATAAAGAAGTTAAAAATACGAGAGAAATGTATTACTTTAATCTTTTTTCTTCCTGTTCTAAACAAACAGATGTATTATGGAACAGATTGAACTCACTTATTGGGCGGAACAAGGGAAAAGAATCGGTGACGGAAATTTCACATGCTGGGGAAACTATCACTGGTGATCGCATGGTAAATGTGTTTAACGACTACTTTGTGTACCGGGACTTTGACACCGGACCACGTGCATTTTACACAAGTCTAGATCCTGATAATGTAAAGACACTCTTTTTAGAAGCAACAGTAGAACATGAAGTTCGAGCAGTTTTTCTGGGCCTTAAAAACAGTCGCAGTTGTGATGCGGATGGCCTGCAGATAAGACCTGTCAAATATGTAATAGATAAGATTTCTTCAGTGCTGACATATATATTTAACTTGTGTATTTCAACGGGCGTTTTCCCATCCAAAATGCAAGTTGCTCGTGTAGTGGCGTTATATAAGAAAGGAGATAAAACCGACGTCTCTAATTATAGACCAGTGTCAATATTGCCGATATTTTCCAAAGGTCTTGAGAAAATAATTTATAAACGATTATATTCTTTTTGTAGCAGGTACGTCTTAACGAAATGTCAGTATGGATTTTTAAAACACCGCTCAACAGAACTTGCTCTTCTTGACCAGAAGGAGTTCATATTGGAGAAATTTGACGAAAAACATTTTGTCCTTGGTATTTTCGTCGATTTTACGCAAGCTTTTGACTACATAAATCACGAAATTTTGTTTCATAAACTCAGTCACTACGGCATTCGTGGGCTTCCTCTAATGCTACTAAAAAGCTACCTTTCAGAAAGATGTCAGTTTGTCTCCATGAACGAAACGGTATCAGACAGAAAGAAAATTATCTCAGGAGTGCCGCAGGGCAGTATTCTCGGACCTTTGATTTTTAATTTGTATATAAATGATATAGTCTACACTTCTTCGGATGTCAAATTTGTAATATACGCTGATGACACCAGCATATTTATTTCGTCTCCATCAGATGACTACCTCTTTCACAAAGCTAACCTCGTGTTAGAAGAGTTAAGCACATGGGCAGCCAATAACCAGCTAAAAATAAATACAAAAAAGACAAAGGCCGTGGTTTTTCATTCTATTGGCAAACAGGTTTCTACAAAAGACAACCTTGTTTATCGCGGATCACAGATAGAGCTGGTTGAATCTATTAAGGTACTAGGTGTGTATTTCTCAATATCACTGCAGTGGGATGATCACGTAAATGCAGTATTACAAAAATTAGGTGCGATTACTGGTATTGTGAGTCGAAATCGCTATCTAATTCCGAAACAAGTGAAACTGTTGATTTATAATGCCTTATTCGCCTCGTATTTAAACTACTGCCATTTGGTTTGGGGGACTACTACCGAATCAAACCTCTTGCGGCTATTACTTATGCAAAAAAGATTTTGAGAATAATTGCAAATGTACCAACTGTACATCCTTCTGAAGAACTGTTTAGAAGATTCAAAATAATTAAAACGCAAGACATATACGTGTACAGATTGCTCCGTGAATACCGAATACATTGCGATCACCAGGAATCTCTTTTCATGGGAATAGTAAATTTGTGTCCGAAAGAAGCACCATACAACATACGAAAAACCGAGACATGGAATGTTCCACATTGTCGGACTAGTTACGGTCGTCAAATGGCTCGTAACAAGCTTCCGCGTTTATTAAATGATTATATGAATAAGCAAATTGATATTCGAGATGTAAAATTGTCTGATTTGTATGATCTGTTCTTAACTTAGGCTCTTTGCATAAAATTGTTTGACTTTATATAGATGCAAAATAAAATGTTACTGTTAACATCGACGCGCATAAAATTGTTTGACTTTATATAGATGCAAAATAAAATGTTACTGTTAATTGTTACAATGTTACAGTAGAAGTTTTAAAAGTGTTAATGTCAGTGTGTTAAAGTGTCATAATGTTAAGAACATGCCTGAAACTGAGCTGCTGTCTTTGTACGGGGGTGAAGGACTTCCTCAAGCCATTCAAATGGCTTTTCCCTTCTCCTCCTATCACATTGTATTGTGATGAAACAATAAAATTCAATTCAAAAATTCAATTCAATATCGGGGCGCTATGTCACTACGGGAGGCTCGGCACAGCGGCTGACGCGGGAGGCGCTGTCGTCGCTAGCGCGCACTCCGCAGCAGATCGAGTTGAGGAGGAACAGCAGTGGTAAGGAGGAAGGCGACAGAAATAAGCCCATAGCTGCCTTAGCGCATTGTGCTTCGCTTTATTTATGGTGTGAATGATTTCGCAATTGTGTTGCCTAATCAGTGAGGCAATGTCAAAAAAACGTTTCAGGGACCCTTTAATGTCGGTTCCATCATCAGGGAGGGAGTGGCCTTGGCGTACCGGAATTGCACAACACGTTTAATTGTTAATAAGTCTTTGGGGGCCCCCATTCACGAGATGCGTTCTGTGCGTCAAGGCTGCCCGCTCAGTCCTCTTTTGTTCGCTATTTATATTGAATCTATGTGCCTAGCCATTACGGAAAATCAGAAAATACGCGGTTTCAGATTGCCGGGGACTGAAGTCAAGCTCCTGGCGTATGCAGACGATATTGCTGTGTGCTGCACCGAAAAAGAAAGCGTAGAAGAAGCTATAAGTGTTGTTAAGCTTTTTTGTGACGTCACGGGCAGCAGAGTGAACTGGGGTAAGTCCATCGGGCTGTGGCACGGAAGATGGCTTTCGACGCCGGATTATTTCGCCAATATGCGGTGGGTGAAAACGCCAACGAGGTATCTTGGTGTTCCGCTTGAGAGTTACAGAACTAGTGACCAGTACTGGACAAATCAGATCAAAGAAATAAAAGAAAAAGCGGACAAGTGGAAAAGCGTGAACCTGTCCATGTTTGGTAGAGCTACTGTATGTAACATGTTTTTCATTACTAAGTTGTGGTATGTCATGCAGATGTTGCATTGTTCCAGGACAAACGTGCAAAGGCTACACAGAGTGTTTGCAGTATTTATATGGAGTTCGACGTGGGAAAGATGCAGCCGAACCAATTTGTTCCAGCGGGTGAAGGAAGGAGAACTGGGTTTGGCGCATCTTTTCGTGCGTCAGGTAGTTAATAGATTTTTGTTTTTTCGCGATGTCA
This sequence comes from Hyalomma asiaticum, assembly GCA_013339685.2. Lineage (NCBI taxonomy): Eukaryota > Metazoa > Arthropoda > Arachnida > Ixodida > Ixodidae > Hyalomma > Hyalomma asiaticum. The sequence goes on from JABSTT010002843.1 coordinate 5,301, forward strand.
GCGATCCTTTCTTGTGCGCAGTATGCCAACTAAGGTTAAGCAATGCCTTACCGGAACTCGTAGTCACTAATGATAATAGCATGTCGGGGGCGTTGCACGGCTACTTGAAAGAAGTGGTGGATAGTGTGCGTTTTTTACGAGTGCGTTTTTCTTTAGAATACCTGCTTTGCGTTAAAAGAAAAGAATTGTATAAAGCTGTGTGTGACATTGTTTTTCCAGTGCCTCTGTACAGAGTCATATACAGTGGATGGCCAGGACAGAAGGTGCTGAAAAGAGTGAAAAACATGCAGGTGCCTGCGGGTGTTAAAACCTTTTTTTTTCAAGCTGCACACGAGAAGAAGAAGAAGCCGCCTGGTGCGGATGTGTTGACATCGACTCTGGATTTCAGCAGTGTTTTCGAGTGGTTCTCCCTGTGGAACCGGTTTCCTTATGCCTTAATCGACGCGGCACGTCACGAGGACTCCGCCGGTACCGCATTTTCGTCGGTGGAAGGACTTTTCGCCGTTTTGTGAGTGTCTGAACCACGGCGGGTGGGCTTAGGCCTACTCCCGCACTCGTGGGGCTTGGAACCCAGGATGGACGTTGTGGAAGGAGAAGAGATTTCTCACGAAGAGGCACGCGACCCGGGATGGAAGGTGGCGTACGGTCGCCGGCACGGAAGGCGCAAGGGCGAGTACTCTTTGGCTCAAGACAGTGAAAATACAAGTGGCAGACGGAGGGACGGTGGCCGCACCGCCGCACCGCGCGACGCGATACGACGCGTCACCGCTGCTTCAAGGCTCCCTCGACTGCCGAGGGATACTTTTCGCATCATAGTCAGACCGAGGGACGGTCTGAATGTCAACAAGATCAGTAAAATACGGTTTGAGCAAGCTTTGGCCGTGGCGGCGGCCTTGGCTCCAGCCGAAATCGAAGAGGACACGATGTGTCCGAATGGAGTCCAGAACATCTTTGTCGTGTGTACCCCGCATGAGAAAAATGCGGACGCTTACGCCAGAGGGCAACAAATCCGGCTCGGCGAAGGCACGTTTGGGGTGGCTGCGTACCTGGCCCCACCGGAAAATACGTGCAAAGGAGTCATAAGAGGAGTCGACGTGGAACTCAGCGAGGCTCAACTTAGAGCGAGAATTGTAAATCATCGGAACCCAGGCGCGTTAGAAGCCAGAAGGATCAAGAACACTACGGCGGTGGTGGTGCTTTTCGAAGGCATGAAGGTACCCAACTACGTGGCTTGCGGGGCGACCTTATTTCGCTGCACACTCTACCGACGCCACACGGAAGTTTGCTACTCATGTGGAGGACTGGGACACCGGGCTGACGTGTGCCCCAACCCGGGATGCAAGTGGTGCCGCAGCTGCGGCATACGATCGCCGCCTGAAGATCACCAGTGCGATCCAAAATGCACCTTGTGCGGTGGCCCGCACCCTACGGCAGCCAAGGAATGCAGGGGCAAATTTCAAGTACCCTATATCGTCAGAAGACGACGACGACAACGGCGCCGACGCGCCGAGCAGCTGCAGGTGGTCCTACAGTCTCGTGACACGCCCGACGTCAGCACGGCGCGCGACAGGAGCCGCTCGCGTACGCCAGCTGCACGGGAGTTCAGCACCAAGAGAAGCCGCTCTAGCACGCCAACTGCGCTGAAGCGCGGCGCAACCAGGAACCGCTCTCTATCCAGAGGGCAGTCGGTGTCCAGGAACCGCTCTCGATCCAGAGGGCAGTCGGTGTCCAGCGTGAGGATACAGGAGGTGCCTACCTGGGCGGATCGTGCCAAATAAAAGAAGGAGCAGCAGAGACCCAAGGAGGTAACGCGGTCGGCTTCGCCAGAGCATGGTAGTAAGACGCGCGTAGACGCATTACTTAAAGAAGTTAAGGAGCTTAGGGAGGAGGTACGCCGACTCAAAGCCGCCAAAGCAAACGCTAAAGTCGGTGAAATAGAGATGAGAAACGAGACGCCAGAGGTAATCGAACAAGCGCCCCGCGTAGGACTCAGTAAAGCAAAGCGTAAGGCACCCCTACCTGAGGAGGAGTGCGAATCGGAAGCGTATGACGGAGACGCTCAGCAAAGAAAGATGTTGGAGGAACTGCTTAGGATCAGTAGAGAAAATAAGGAAAGCATAAAGCTCTTGGTACTAAGAGTGACGGTACTGGAGGAAAAGGCGGCGATTAGGGCCAAATCCAAGGTGCGAGGGCAGAGCAAGACACCAAATTACACAGAGGGAGCTCCGGGCGCGGAGCAAAACATGGCAATGTAGCATCATGGCGGGCGATCACAAAGAGCTTGTAATCTGGCAGTGGGACTGCGCTAGTTTTCAAAAGCGCAAGGCTCCGCTACGTCAGTTTTGGTGGCTCAGGTGGAAAAGCCGCAGATTTTGCTATTGCAGGAGACACTATGTGACGAACCTACCCTGCCTGGCTTCAAGACTGTGTCGGTCAGGAACGAGGGAGGCAGAGGACTAGCCACAATGATAAGGAAAAATTTTGTCTTTAATGAGCACCAAATTCAATCTGGACGGGGTAAGATGGAGGCCCTTCTCGTGGAGGTTATACCGAACGGGTGGCTTAGGCAGAGCGTCTTTGTGCTTAATGTCTATAGCCCTCCATTGGACCAGAGACAGACGTTTAAGTCCCTGCTTAGGCAGGCGCTGTCAATAGCCAGGCACTCTCCCTTGATAGTTGCCGGGGATTTTAACGCCCCTCATAGTGCATGGGGTTACGCCACACAGACGGTAAAAGGAGCGAATCTGGCGACAATACTGGATGATCTCGCGTTTACGGTAATCACAGACCCTGGTTTCCCCACTAGGCTGGGCACGTCGGTGGCACGAGACACAACGCCTGATTTGGCATTTGTCAGAAACGTTGGGAACGTCATTTGGTCCAATAAGCAGGAGAACCTGGGCAGTGACCATTTTATAGTGTCAGTAGCATTAACGGTAGACGCCCGACCAGCCAAGGTATTTCGAGTCACAGACTGGAATGAGTTTAGAAAACTTAGGAAGGAGCCAACAAGTACATTTTCCTCGTTTAGCGAGGCAATAGCCTCACTCATGGCAGACGTAGAGAGGGCAACTAAAGTAGTAGAAACTGATGCGGACGTATCCAGAATGGACCCGCACCTAGCGCATCTGTTAGAGGCCAAATCCTCGATTCTTAAACGATGGAAAACACAGACTAAACCGCAGGCTGAGGAAAAAAGTAGCGGAGCTTAACAGGGAGATCGAAAGATACTGCGTGGAGCTCAATAGGCTCCAATGGGACGAGGTCTGCGCGGCAGTAGACGGGTCCATGCGCTCAGGGGGGAAATGGAACCTCCTCAAGCACCTCCTGGATGACGCGCAAACTAAGGGGAACCAAAGGCAATCACTTAGCAAAGTTATACACAGGCACAAACAGCAGGGAGGTATACTGAGCAGTCGCTATTGAATGCAATCGCGGATAGATACCTGCCCATTGGACCGACGCACGAAGAAGATTATCCGCTGATCAAGTGCGCGACAGTAGAGGACTTGGACGCGCCCTTCACTGAATCGGAGATCAGGGCGGTGCTCCACAATTTAAATAGCAGATCAGCTCCGGGTCCCGATAAGGTTTCTAACAGGCTATTACGGAACCTGGACAATAAGGCAGTGGAATTACTAACTAAGGAGGTCAACGAGGTATGGGATGCAGCACAGGTGTCCGACGATTGGAAGGCGGCTACGGTAACACTCGTTCCAAAATCCGGAAAACCCTTAGATCTCGATAACATGAGACCGATATCATTAACTTCGTGCATAGGCAAGGTAGCGGAGCACGCAATTTTAACAGGGTGTCCGGGTACATAGAGCGTCAGGACCTCTTCCCACATAATATGGTAGGTTTCCGGCCCGGTCTATCGACGCAGGACGTTATGCTGATGCTGAAAAAGCAAATCTTTGATAACAGCACTAGGGATGAGTTAAAATAAAGAGGGTCCGTATTCGGCGCCCCTCGGTGACCCGAGTACACGCTGGCAGCACGAAGTGAGAGTCGCAGGCCGGTGAAGAGAACGTTTTATTCCACTGCGCCAAAAAGCGTCTGTCCAGGCTGAAGCCTGAACCTCCGCCCTTCTGCCAGGGAAGAGGAGTCACCTTATATACCCTGGTTGCTCCGCCCCTGCATCCCCGACAGCCAATCACAAACGGCGATCGACACTCCGACGCCGCAATAACAAAAGAAAACTGAACAATACAGTGGGTACGCTTGCTGCCCACCACGCCGTGGGGGACAGCGCCAACCTAACCATGTGGCGACTGCAGACATTCCTGTACATGCTGCCTAACACCCGTTAAACCGGTTTCCAATTACCAGCTAGCCCGTTCCCAGCTGAACAATGAACTTCCACAGTGGTCGCCACCTGCCTAGCATGTCCGCCACGTGGCTCTGCGCCTTCTCACAAACCCGAACCACATTCCACAATGTTTGAGGCCGGCACACGGCGATAGGGATACCCCGCGCTTTCCACGTCCCATATATGCCCGGCCACAAGCAGCAACATAATGCTCATACCCCTGAGACTGACTCCTCCCCCCTCAAGAGTGTTACTAGACACTCGATGTCTATGTAACACGATAAAAAAATAAACACATTCTCTTCACCCAGTAATATTAACTAAAAAAACACACTATACTATAACAACACCCAAAAAAAAATCGCGCACGCCCTTCGGAACCTGCATCATTGCCCAGTAATACCCCCATATCGCGACGCGCGGACACATACAGGCAAGAACGTCACTTTTTCACATCACACACCACTAGATTGTCCTATCATGTGAGACACATTTCGAGCCCCCTCTGGTTCTCCAAGCACTCTCAAGGGAGCAAATGGCACACAAACAACAAAAAAAAAGAGAAAAGACGGTCTCTCTCGAGGTACATTTGAAAAGACTCCTCGCCGAAATCAAAGGAAATAACATATACAAAGAATACGATATGTACACACGGGCCCATGAAAACATTGACTCAAACTAGCGGGCAACATAATAGAACATGACTTGGAACATTTCAAAGCAACAGGAACAACCTAAGCAGTACGAAAAAAAACAGTAAATAAAAACATGCGGAAGCCTCTACAGTTACTAACAGAGGCGTGAAAGAGCATCCGCTGCCCTGTTAACACGAACAATCAATACATATGCCATTTGCTCGCCTAACATGTGGGGGATGCACTGAGAGAAGCTGAGCGGGCCAGGAAAGTAAGGGGGTCGTGGTCAGTCTTAATCCTGACCTTTGTGCCGAAATTCCACCTGCCGCGAGTCTCTTTTGTACACACCGTCGCAAACGTGCCCCGTTTGGCAGCCAACGCTGGCGCTTGCCCCCTACTGCGGACGGAAACAGGGCGCTCGTTTCCTTCCCTCCCCCGACAGAGAGAACCACCGATCCCTTTCCTTGAACACGAAAATGGCGCTGTCTGTCTTACCGCGTCGAACACATGTCGTGCCTCTACCAACAATTCGTCATGCATTCGCTTCTTTGAGAACGCGCTTGCAGTGAGGGGAATAAGCCGTTCCTTTTCCCCTGAGCTACCCACGTGAGCTGGGTGTCCGGCGGTGACCACTTTCGCCACACTAGCCAGTTCTCCGTAGTTCGAAGCCGGGTCAGCCTCCTGTTTGGAGATCTTATTGTCTCCACTGTCCTCGCTTTCATGTGCGGGCTCTAAGGTCACTTCACAGCACACTTCGTCCTCACCTTTGTTCGGTTCCTCACCGACCGCGTCTCGCGCTTTGTTATCGTCACAAAAGGTGGTGGCGGTATCTAGCCCATTTCGGCCTGTAAGGATAGCCTCTTTCTCTGCCGATCTTTTCACTAAGCTGCAAACACTGAAATCGAGGTTACGCTCTGACCGCGACTTGCCGAGACAAAGACTTTGATAATCGCGCGGAGTCAAAAGCACATCAGCGCTAGTGGCCAATTCCGGAGTCACCGCGCAAAGCAAGGATACAAGCTTAGTATTCCCCGAAGGACACGGTAGGCTGAGAGGAAGGTACATTACATCGGCTGTTATTGTCTTACCAAAGGGGCCCGTGAGCTTCATGCGATCGCCACTCCTTCCACGGAGTTCCTTAGGCACTTTGCCCGCCCTGATTACGGTGATGTCTGCTCCGGAGTCAATGCGGGCTGTGCAGACACCTGCTCCCACAAAAATTTGCACCTGCTTGTCGCCCGTGCTCACGCTGTTAGCTACGGGTTTCTCCGAGCGCCACGCAAGGGATGATATCTCACGTGTGTGTTCGTTCAGCGCCGCAGTACGTGAAACCTCTTTTGTTCTGGGGCCTCTGCCATACCGCCACTCGCAGTCTCTCCGAATATGTCCCGGCTCTCCGCAGAAAAAGCACAGCATGCGATCCCGGCGCAAGTCTCTCGCATAATTCTGCCTGCCCAGTTGAATGTGCGGCCGTTCTTTTGCCGTCACCTCACGATAGCTGGTGTTTTCCAACATGCTCTCCTCAAAGTTTGCCGCCAGTTCGGCCAGATCTTTCGCTTGGAGCCAGCCCTTCATTTCGTTTTGGGTGACATATGACCTGATTTCCGGCGGCATAAGCTGCTTCAGCCTATCCGCGATAAGTAGGGCCTGCAGCTGCTCAAAAGATCCTACCTCTCTGCTGCGTAAATAAGAGGAAAACATCGTCTCTAGCCTGGCCGCTAGCTGGCTCCATGACTCCGCGGCTTCCTTTTTGACTTCTAAGAAACGTCTGCGGTACTCAGTCGGCGTGAGTTTTAACGCTTTGAGCACTCTTTCCTTGAGTTCTGCATAGGAAAGAGTGCCACTCAACGACTGATTAACCACAGACGTTCTGAACTTATCGCTGAGGAAAGGCAGTATGAGGGCGCCTTGCATTTCCTCGGGAATCGCGAGTGTCCTCAGCACCGAGTCGGCGTTCTTAAACCATGCTGGAATCATGGTGTCGTCCGCGGGCATGGGGGCGAGAACGGCTTTTAAGTCCTTGGCATACCTGCCTAACCCGCTCGTCTGGCTCTGTGCTTGTGTTGCATCCTGCAAAACGCGCGCGGATTTCAGCTTTTCTAGCTCGAGCTGAAGCTTAAGAGCTTCAATTTCAAGCCTCAGCTCATGTGCACGATCCATCTCATTACCACTCACACTACCCTCCGGACCCTTATCGCTATCGTCCATGTTGCCAAGCTCCAAGAGAGTGCCGGAACGTAACTGCATTCACTCGAGAACCAAAAGAAAGCACGAAATGGGTCTCACCGCGTGCAGCGACGCTCGTTGCCGGTTGCACTGGCCCCTTGGCTTGCAGTCCTAGTCGAAGCCTCGTCTCGCAAGTGTCCAGGCTCACGATGGATGGCTCCAAATCTCGGCGTGGCGATGAACTGCAGGGTCACCTACCCGCACAGCAGCACTGTTGTCGCGCGGCAACAAAGTTCCTTTTCGGCGATTCACTACCGTCGCCTCATTCAAGGCGCCCAGGCTTTCTGCTACCGCCGCTACCTTTTCGCCGCGGCTCCCCTCACCAAAGTGTTGACCACACGTCCGCCGCTTGCAGCCGTACCTTGTCTCGTCCTTGCCCGACCGTGCGCCCGAGGACTCCGCTGCGGGCGTCTTCAGGCAGCTTCCTTCTGGCCCACGAAGTATTTCAGCACCTTCACTCGTTCGGAAGCTGGACGTTGGGCACTTCTCGTGACGTTCTTGCGGTGGCGCCCGAATTCTTCAAAGTCGGCGCAGTGGTGACGACGACGGCAGCTCACCTCCACCGAGCTGCAAACGTCTCCTTCGCTGCGGGCTGTCCGAACCTGGAGTCGACTGCGCCAGTTAAAATAAAGAGGGTCCGTATTCGGCGCCCCTCGGTGACCCGAGTACACGCTGGCAGCACGAAGTGAGAGTCGCAGGCCGGTGAAGAGAACGTTTTATTCCACTGCGCCAAAAAGCGTCTGTCCAGACTGAAGCCTGAACCTCCGCCCCTTTGCCAGGGAAGAGGAGTCACCTTATATACCCTGGTTGCTCCGCCCCTGCATCCCCGACAGCCAATCACAAACGGCGATCGACACTCCGACGCCGCACTAACAAAAGAAAACTGAACAATACAGTGGGTACGCTTGCTGCCCACCACGCCGTGGGGGACAGCGCCAACCTAACCATGTGGCGACTGCAGACATTCCTGTACATGCTGCCTAACACCCGTTAAACCGGTTTCCAATTACCAGCTAGCCCGTTCCCAGCTGAACAATGAACTTCCACAGTGGTCGCCACCTGCCTAGCATGTCCGCCACGTGGCTCTGCGCCTTCTCACAAACCCGAACCACATTCCACAATGTTTGAGGCCGGCACACGGCGATAGGGATACCCCGCGCTTTCCACGTCCCATATATGCCCGGCCACAAGCAGCAACATAATGCTCATACCCCTGAGACTGACTGGATGTGAGAGGTATTCTAGCCCTGGATCTAGCTAAGGCGTTTGACACAGTGTTGCATCGGTACATACTGCAGGCCACGGCGTTGATGGGCCTAGGAATCAAATTCCAGGCCTTTGTCAGGTCCTTTCTCATGAATAGAACAGCTACAATTCAGGTGGAGCAAATACGATCAAATGTGTACGAATTAGGTGCTCGGGGTACACCCCAGGGTTCAGTCATCTCACCCCTGCTGTTCAATATAGTCATGAAAGGTCTTTCAGACAGGCTGAGCGGCCTTCGAGGCATAGGCCACGCATACGCCGATGACATCACAATTTGGTGCCCAAGTGGCTCCCTAGCAGAATTAGAGCAAGCTCTACAGGCGGCCTTGCATGAGACGGAGGCTTATCTAGCGGACACTGGTCTCAAGCTGTCTCCGAGTAAGTCGGAACTGTTACTTTACCGACCGGCTAGGCAAGGAGTTAGGCATCTCACGCCCCTAAGCCAGCTACCCTTGGAATTATACACGCATAATGGGCAGAAAATTCCCAGAGTTGACTCTGTCAAGATCCTTGGCCTGCTTATATAGACGCTAGGGGATGTAATGCCAGAACAATTAACCACGTTACAGCCAAGACTGAGAACATGTTAAGATTAATCGCTAGGGTATCCAACCGAAAGAAGGGGTTAGGTGAGGACAACCTTCTTCGGATGTACCACGCATTTCTACTCAGTCATATTAACTATGTTGCGTCAGCTCTCGTATGGACGAAAACGGAAAAGAGCAAGTTAAACACAGTCATGCGCAAGAGCATCAAGAGAGTGCTAGGCTTGCCGATTACCACGAGCTCAGACAGGCTAGACCAACTCGGAATGCACAATACCATAGACGAGATCATAGAGGCGCAGGTCACTGCCCAGGTGGTTAGGCTGTCGTCTACCCAAGCGGGCAGGCGGATCCTGGACGAAGTTGGCATGGCTCCTAGGATAATGGAGGAACGGAGGATACCACTGACCCGGGAAACGAGGGAAACCTACATGGTGGGGCCCTTCCCGCGAAACGTACATCCACAGCATAACGAGGGTAGACGTAAAGCCCGTGCACGTGCCATCTTGAAGAGAGTTAGGGATGACATAGACTCCGCGGTCTTCGTAGATGCGGCGCAGTACGGGAACAGTAGAACATTCGCGTTATCGGTGGTAGACGGGCGCGGAGTGCTTCGCTCATCAGCCTCGGTAAGGGCGGCCACCCCTGGTATAGCCGAACAAATCGCGATTGCGCTGGCCCTGTGTGACACAGAGCGTTTCTACGTTTACACCGATTCGCGAGACGCAATTAGGGCATTCGAAATGGGTAACCTCGCTCGAGAGGCGGCCTCCATTCTAGAGAAGAGGGCTTGCCCCGGTTCACATTATATTACGTGGTTCCCCGCACACATGGGGACGAACGTTCTTGAGGGCTTCCCAAACCTCAATGAGCTGGCTCACGACCGTGCGCGAGAACTCACGCGCCGCGGCGGTCTGGCGGCTCCGGAGGGGCAGGAAGAGGCTCAGCAGAACGACTCACTTCTCACATTCAATGAAATTACTAAACATTACCAACTTGGCCGGAGAGTCTACCCTCTTCCTCATCCGAAGCTCAGCAGAGGTCAGTCAGTTACTCTACGAATGTTGCAGACGGGCTCTTTCCCGTCCCGGGGCTTCCTCAGTAAGCTATACTCGGACGTGGACCCTGGCTGTCCCGACTGCAGTGAAACTTTTTGTTCTATGGCTCACATGCTCTGGCGATGTCCCGCGTTGCCTAACGACGTTCTCTCCAGCGAAGCTGAATGGGAGGAGGCCATCACAAGCACGGTGCTCCAAAAGCAAGCCCAGGCTATCCAGAGGGCCCACGAAAGGGCGGAGCGTCATGGCGTTCTTTCCTCCACGTGGGTGCGGCCAGCGGTTACAACGGCCTCCCGCTAGGGAGTCCTTACGTAGCTCCTCGGGGTTAATTAAAGTTCATTGTCTGTCTGTCTGTCTGTCTGTCAAGCTGCACACTGGAACACTGTCTGTAAAGACTTTCATGGAGGAAAGGAGTTGTTTTCAACCATGGGGATCACACTGCTTGGTCCGTAGGAAACCCGAAACCATAGATCACGTTTTTCTGCACTGTTGGGAAGGTGTCTATTTGTGGGATATTTTGCAAAGGACAATAAAGAAAAAATTTCCATTAGACCCACACGGGATAACGTATCTGGCCGTAAATGATGACGACGCAGTCCCGTTAGACCTAGTCATGTTGACGGCCCTCCACTGTATATGGCGGGCGAGGATGGCGGGATACTTTTGCGACCCAGACGCTAAGCCAGCGCGGATTTACTTTAGGCAAAGTATGTCCGCCTTCATTAAAAATATCAGAACAGATGAATGTGTACCCGAATGGCTGTCCAGAATAGAACCTCTGGCGGCCTTGAAGGAATTTTAGGTGGACAACACCAGTCCAAGTAGGACTGATGGCATGTTTTGTGTAATGTGTTGAAGAATTTAATTGTATGTGTTGAGACATGTTTACCGTGTACATTGTCTAAGACCGGCAATAAAGAAAAAAAAATCTCCGGCATGGTCTAGTGGCTAGGATACCTGGCTCTCACCCAGGAGGCCCGGGTTCGATTCCCGGTGTCGGAAGTGCTTTTTGAGTGCCTTTTTTTTTTCATCCTTCCAGCTACTGCTCGCGGCGAATTTATCTTGTTACACACCGTTCCGAATCTATAGTTAGGGGTTCTTACACACCGACGACCGTTTCGTGCAGATGCAGACGTGCAAATCCACTGCCGTGAAAACGGCAGTGGATTTTTTGCCTTATTTTTTTTTTCTCTCGCTCGCGGTGTGTCAGAGTTTTGTGAAATTCGAAGTGCAGCGAAATGTTGAAAAAGCTTTCTCTCGCTGAAATTTATTTTACACGGCAGCCTTTCTGGGGACGTACACGATTGTATATACTTTCCCACTTGGAGATGTCGAACAAGCATTTGGCGAAGTTGGCGTATCCCGACGAGAAAAGTGTCTGGCAAGTGAATTTGACATTTTTGCTTACAGAAGACGGAATGTTTCAGTTAAGTAGCACTGAGCTTTAAGAAAAGTCCTTGTGCGCGTACTGGTGGGCTGGAGTGGTTCCTCATTGTGACATATATGACAGCGCACAGTGGTTGATGGGGCGACACGAGCAAAAAAAGACACTGCCCAGTCAAAAAAAGTCAATTGGTCCAACTGGATATACCATTTGTTAGCAAAGGGACCACAAATGGAGTGAACCGGAATCCAACTGGAGTGGTAAACTTCAATGGGACAGTACAACCGGACTTGACAGTTCCAACTGGCCATGCCAGTTGGCACAGAATTTTCCATTTGGTCTCCCAATCGGAATAACTGTAGTCCAGTTGGTTGCAAAAGATCCGATTGGGAACCCATTGGGACAGCCGTTTACCAATTGGAATATTTGGATTGTCCAATTGGATGGCCGATTACGGTTTATTCAAGCTTTTCCATGATCAGAATACTTGAAAATTGCTGAGTCTGGTTGTTTACGCTATGTGAATTTGACATTAAGGAGTTGTTGGTAGGGCAGTTCTAACTGGGAGTCACTTTTTCATCATTTTGTATGTCTAAACGGAAGTTAATTGGTTCAACCAGTTGGTTTCAATGGGTCTTCACTGACAACCCAAATGGTTTCAATTGGAAGACACATAAATGAGAAACACTTTGAAACAAGAAAATATATCCATATAAATATTTTTGCAACTGTAACAACATTGATTAAATAAAAAAGATCTTTGTGCTTTACTCAGGTCATAGGACCACAGCATTTATTTCATCTTTGCGTTAACGGATCTGCCAAAAAAAAATTGACGGCAGATCCACGAGGTGAATGATGATGAGATTGGGCGAATCTCCTGGAAGTAATCATCGGTTAAACCGTGAAATTTCTTCCGTTAATTCGCCCGATAAAAATGACGTGAAACGATTGATTAAATGTTTTATCAAACTTTCATTATGACCGCTTTGTGGTCGGTGAAATGTAAGCTAAGTGGTTCTTGCACTGGTTGCAGATGAAAACCATTGCTTTACCTGGCGTCTTTCGTTAAGCAGCTGGCGTCTTTTCGTTTTGCTTTAGAAACATCTGGCGTCTTTCGTTAAGCAGCTGGCGTCTTTTCGTTTTGCTTTAGAAACATCTGGCGTCTTTTCGTTTTGCTTTTAGAAAACATCTGGCGTCTTTCGTTGGTTTATTTCATCAATCAACGGCGTTTTGAACAAAATTTTTATTGTTTAATCACTCACAGGAGAAATCTCACCAGGCACTACCTTGGAGGTAAACAATGGCTGCTACTGGGAATGAGAGACAGCAGAAGTCGGCTTTTAACACTTCTACTTCTACTAACGTTTCCTACTGGAACATGCCAATGGCTGCTAATGGGGAATGAGAGACAGAAGAATTCGGCTTTTAGTTAACGCGCACGCTGCGAATTTTTTTATTGTTCAACAACGCACAGGAGAAATCTCCCACCGGCACCACCTTGGAGGTCAAAGCGTAAGACTGGTTACGCACTACGACTACGACTACGACGACGAGGGACGAACGGGTGCCGCTTTAAGGAGCTTCGCCCCTAAAAATTGTCTGTCTTTTGTGAAAACGTGGTACTACTACAGTGTACTAGAATATGGGGTAGTGTGTTCAGACGCCCTCTCTCGCCATGCATCACGTGAAGCGGCGCGCGTGGACAAAAAGCCGATCCGCGTGGCGGCGCTGCCGTAGCATGGGCTGGCAGGATTGTCAGTGTAGCTCTGCCGCTCGGTCTTCTCGGGTGCCTTTGTAGTGACCTGTTGCTTGTGTTCGCGCTCGCTTAACAGAAGTTTTTCTGGCGATTGCTTTGCTGGCCATGCGACAGTGAGGCAATGCCGAGTCGTCGGCGGCAACGACACTGCTTTGCACCTGGGTGCGAAACAGGTTACCATTGGAAAAAAGGTGAGCAGCCGTCGCTTTTCGCTGTTCCAAAAGACGAAGCACGGAGGAAACTTTGGGAGCGGAATTTACATCGTAAGGACAGGACCCTGGACGAAAACTGCTCTGTATGCGAGCTGCACTTCGAGCCGTCATGTGTTCTCAGAGACTACGTACACGTTACAAACGGCGAAGAAGTTCGCGTGCCACGTGGGAGACCAGAGCTGACGCCGGACGCTGTGCCGACGTTACTGCCCAATGCCCCAAGCTACTTGTCAAAGAAAGCGTCGCATCCAAGACTTCCGAGAAAGCGGAAGAACTCTGCGGTTGATTCCACCATCTCCAAGAAAACTGCAGCGCCCTGTGCTGACGGTGAGGCCACTGATTCAGCGCCGTCGATGGACATTCCTGCTGACCACGAACCCGAAGTGGTGAACACTACAGCTTCACTGGAACGCTTGCTCAAGCTTTGTTTACCCTCAGTTTATTGGAGCTCTCACCGCATTCCAAACCACGAAGGAGTTGTTTATTGCAAGCTAAAAATGCGGGAAAACGAGGATCTCGTATCAGAGAGAGCGGTGATTTTCTCACAAGATGGTATGCCAGGCATCGTCTATTCAGCGTGTCTCCGTGGCCGCCGAGTTGAAGCAGGGCGCATTTTCACCTGCGAGGAAGCGGAGACCGTTCTGCGAAATGTCGATTTGTACCGCCTTTGCAGAGGTGCTTTGTCGGAGTCAAGAATGCCACTGTCCCACCTTACAAAAGGCCTCCAGTTGCAAGTGGTCAGTAGCGATGGCATGTACTACAGCAAGCGCTGCAATGGGAAAGAAGCATCTGAAGGTGTGTACGAGAGTCACTTCTGCGTATGATGCTTATGTGCGTTAATCAAGTGCTCTTTCTTGTATTCTTACGTAGGCCACTTTTGTTTTTGCAGGAAAAGTGTGCGTCTCGTGCCGATACGTGAGGAAAACGCTTCTGACAAGGCAATCAAGACTGAGGCATTCCATCAAGAAGCCGATTAAAAGTGCTTCCCAGAGACTGCGTTTGCAAGTTCAAAAAAACAAGAGGTTGTCTTGTCGCTTTGCCAGGGTCCAAGACAAGTTGAAGGAGATGCAAGCTGAGAATGCATCCAAACCTGATGAAGTACTTGAAGCCCAAATTGCTACTTTGCCCCCTAAGCAGCAAGAATGTGTGAGACAGTGCTTTTCTGCAGCAAAAAAGAAAAGTTCAAAAGGAAATGTCTTTTCAAAGAACTGGATATTAGAATGCATTTTAATGAAAATGAAAAGTGCCCGGCTATATGAACATATTCGGAAACATAATATTATTTCACTTCCCAGCAAGAGCACTTTGAAGCGTTATCTCAGACTATACAAAAGTGGGTATGGCTTCAGCCACAAAGTGCTATCACAACTAAAGAAGAAAACAAGGCACATCAGTAGCTTTCAAAGACGAGGTGGCCTTCTCGTAGATGAAATCAAGTTGTCTGAACATTTGAATGTGACCTCCTCAGGACGAATTGAAGGATTTGTTGACATGGGCCCTTTCAGTGGTGAAGGACAGAACGTGCCCTGCGACCATGGTATGGTCATAATGTTTGTGCCATTCACCGGAAAGTGGACTCAGATTATTGGTGCGTTTGCCACTAGCGGGAATGCAAAAGCAGAGATTCTTGCAAAAGTGCTCATCGAAGCGACTATCCTCGCCGAAGCGAATGGACTCATAGTCGATTTCATAACCTGTGATGGCGCTTCGTGGAATCGCCGAATGTGGACAATTTTAGGAATCGGTGCAAAATCAGGCAAGATAACTTGCAGTCTGGAGCATCCTGTTGACTCATCCCGCCAGCTGTACTTTCTGTCGGACTTTCCGCATTTGCTCAAATGTGTGAGGAACACGCTGCTGCAGCATCCTTTGAATACTCCAAATGGCATGGTACGTGCTGGTTCTTTCGCTTCAAAAAAGTGAGGTTTTTACACATTACAATGCTTTCTATGAATTATGATGCATGATGAAGTGGGGGAAAATCGAAGTTGTGTCTTACGAGTCTGTGATGTAAAACGTAGTCAAACGGATAGTCGTTTTGTTCTCCCCTCCTCCTTCAGCTGTGTATTAGTAAAAGCAAAATTATTATTATTATTATTATTATTATTATTAAATGGCTGTTTCACATTATTATTGCAACTGTTCCAGGTTTCCATTCAGCCTGTCAGACAGGCATTCAAAGTAGATTCCACCAATGTCACACTCAAGGCGATGCCTGGCCTCACGTCTGTGCACCTTCAGCCGAACAGTTTCGAGAAAATGAGGGTGTCCATCGCCTTCCAGCTGTTCGGAGACCGCGTGATCAATGGCCTTCTATTTTATCAAGACAAGCTGGAGGCATCTTGGGGTGAAATTGACGCAACTGTAGAATTCTTCAGGTAAGGAGAATAATTTGATACAAAAACGTGTGATGTGTTTACATTACTGGTGGACAAGGATAAAGGGCATTAATGCCTGCTGAAAACCTCAGCAAGGAACCACCTTGGGTCAACAAGTTATTGCTGCCTTGTAGCATAGCTACGGTCCTTGTGCGCCTAGAGGGTATTTTATCCCATTTATGCTGGCTTTTATCACTTGTTGCTTAATCCTAGCTTTGTTGAAAATTGATGCTTTGATGACTTATGGCTTTTGTGCTATTTCAGGAGAATCAACTGTCTGATCAAAGTTATGACCTCTAGATTCCCGGCTAGAGCTCTCCGACCGGGCTCCATGAGCGTGCAGACCCTCAAGGATTTCCTGGACTTCATGTCCTGCTGGGAACGCCACGCAAATGGCGCTGGTGGATTCCTAAGCGCCTCGACAGCGGTTGGCCTTAGGGTCACTATTTCAAGCACGTTGGCTCTGCTGGATCATCTAAAGAAACACAATTTCAAATATCTCATGACGGCCAGGCTCAGCCAGGATCCCCTGGAAAACTTCTTCGGGATAGTGAGACAATCATGCGGATCAAATGATCATCCCACACCAACGCAATTCTTGATCGTAGTAAACTGCTTGTCATTTTACAACCTGGCAAAAGCGGTCAGCTCGGGCAATGCAGAGCTTGGAGAAGAAATGAGCTCTCTTCTTGAACCTTCCGATGGCTCAACCCGAGAAGTTAGAGTTGACGATTTGGACAATGCTGTTGAAGCAGGGAACCTGGACTTGGCAGACCGCATACTCCAGAGGATTCCATCTGATCACAAAGAATACGTGGAGCAGAAGAGTGATGATCGGCTCATATATTATATGTCCGGTTATGTGGCACGAAAGTTCCTAAAGCGAAATGACTGCACAGAGTGTAGGAACGTTCTTTTGCTTACCACAGCTAAACCGGCAAAAAATTGTGAGTTCATAGAGCTTTGTGACAGAGGTGGGCTTCTATATCCCTCTGACTCCTTATTTGAGGCAGTGAAGAAGCTAGAGGGCATATTTACCACCTTTTTCAGCAAGCAAGAGCTGTGCAGCAACAGCGTTGTTGATGTGATGCTGCTCGCAAAAAAGCACTTTGACTGTACCCTAGGCTGCAGCCAACATGCAGACCTCCTGACCGCAGCAGTGGTAAAGTTTTACGTGCTGACACGACTTCATTTTTTCGTGAAGGGTATCAACCAGTCTCGAGAGGCGAAACGAAAAAAAAAGCTGCACGCGAAAATCAGTCTATGTTCGTAAGGGCACCACCGTGACCAAGTGATCATGAACTGATAACTCTTCAGAATGGCGACGAATTTGATCAGGGTTTCTGCTCACTGCAGTGTGCGCGCACGTAAATAAAGAGTTTCTTCCTACATCTATAAAAATGTAGCGCAAAGGAACACACGGACAGACAAAGAGCACAGGACGGGCGCTAACCTTTAAGCTTCTTTAGTAGGGACTCGCACACACTAGAGACCAATAAGGCAGGGAATTTAGAAGCGTGGAGGCGGTCAATTTGCTGTCGAAAACTAGCATGCATTTGGTGTTTGCAGGACTTATCAAGAGACGCTTTCAGGCAAGTCATGGCGATACCTCTCTTAACCAGTTTCGAGTGGGCGCTGTCGTAGGGCAACAGACCTTTCTTTGTTCTAGGATTATACATCCAACAAACGTGCTCGCTCGTGAAGTGCAGTTTTAAATCCAGGAACTGAATGCTGTTGCCATCTGCCATTTCCCTAGTGAACCGAAGCCCTTCACCTGCAGTGTCAAATGCCTTCTGTATATCTGAAATGACTGAATCTGGAACAGCTCTGCCTACGCAATTTAAGATGACCAGGTAGTCATCCACATATCTATAGGTCTTTGTGACATGAAATTTCGTTAGTTCTGGGGCCAAGCGCTTGTCGACAGCTGATAGAAAAATGTCGCATAACACAGGTGCTACGGACGACCCTATGCATATGCCCGATTTCTGTACATAGTACTGTTCATTAAAGCATATGGCCGTTGAGTCTAGGTAAAACTTAAGCAAGGTGATAAAGTTATCGCAGCTTACCCCCGTGGCATTCCGGAACGTGACTTCACCGTTTTCGTTGATTAAGTCTTGCACTGCACAACACAAGCCTGCGTGAGGAATGGAATAAAAAAGTTCTTCAACGTCCATTGAAAACGCGTGCGTGCCAGAGACTGTTCCATCAAGTAAGTCCTTGGCTATTTCTTGAGAGCTCCGCACTAGGAACGGATCTGTGATCCGGAGAGAACTTAGGTGCTTCTGGAGATACTGTCCGATGAGGCCTTGCCAGGACCCTTTTTCAGTAACAATAGTTCTGAATGGGCATTCAACCTTGTGGGTTGTGGTGATTCTTCGCTGCTAGTTTTCGACAGCAAATTGACCGCCTCCACGCTTCTAAATTCCCTGCCTTATTGGTCTCTAGTGTGTGCGAGTCCCTACTAAAGAAGCTTAAAGGTTAGCGCCCGTCCTGTGCTCTTTGTCCGTGTGTTCCTTTGCGCTACATTTTTATAGAAGTCATGAACCAACTAGCCCAAGAAAACGTTTTGCTAAGCCATATTTCTTCCTACAGTACGGCAGTGGTGCCAAGTGATGTTTCCTTTTGTCTGTATGATGCAATATCCCGGCCACGGCGGCAGTATTTCGGCGGGCGCGTAATGGAAAAACACCCGTGCACTTATATTTAAGGTGCACGTTAAAAGACCCAAGGAGGTAAAAACAATTCCCAAGTCTTCCACTACGGCGTGCCTTGCAGTCGAGTGGTAGTTTTGTCACCTAAGCCACATAATTACGATTGCATGAGGCAACAAGAACGGTACCGCGCGTAACGAAGAAAGTCGAAGCTGTCGCAGGGCTACGACTCGTTATAGTAGTATTTTAACGAGAACCTTCAGGGTTCATAGATGCTCCTTCGATACATCGATCTTCCTGTTTTTTTTTTTATTCGGTCAACGACTTTGACTGCTTCGCTGTCGTATGCTAGTCCCTGCTTTTTCATTCGGACCGTGCGTTGCAGCTTAACTGCATTTCGTTTTGTTTTGAATGCATGTGCGACCACACCCATTCAGAATGCTTGTCGCTGACGTGTCAGCAACTAAACACACAAGGTTATTAAACGCGACGTATCAAAGCATGTAAGCGCATCAGGAGCAATGCGCGATGTGACAGCCCATGCTCAGGTAGCGCCATCTCGCGGCTGTCGATACCAACTGCGGCAGCCATGGCTCCTCCCTGAACACACTACCCCATATTCTAGTACACTATAGTACTACCAAGCAGGTCAGAATATGCCTGATGGACGCGATCATATCCGAGTAGTAACGCCAATGGAGCGGTTTTTTTTTTTTTTTTCGTTTTGCCGTTCTCCACTGGAAGTTTTTTGCTCGCTCTGACTGCGTCGACTGCATGGTTTCTATGGTGTGACAGATGAGATCTGTGTTAATGACCCAAATTCACAAAAGAAAAAATTACAGCATATCCACGGAGTGAATGATGATGAGTGGGCGAAGCTCGGGATGTTTCTCGTAGATCGTGCCGAGTTCCGGATTAATTTAGTTAACGCGCATGCTACGAATCCTCACGGTTCAACTATGCACAAGTGAAATCTCCCACCGGCACTTCATTGCAAGTCAAGATCCAGTGTATATATATATATATATATATATATATATATATATGGGTTTTGCCAGTGAACGCTTCTCCAACGCGAGCAGTCGGTATTTCTCAATCAAGAAACTCGCTAGGAGACGCTGCCTGCGCCAACGTTGTCTCTCGCGTTTGCCGGGGCAGTGTCGAGTTTGCCGGGGAGCGCGTGGCTCCCGGCGCTCGCGGCGAGGGCGAGCGCCAGGTGCCACGCGCTCGCCCTCGGCGCGTGCGTGCGCTCCAGCAGGCACGCGCCGGTGGCTACCTACTACTAACTACTACTACTACTACATACATCGGGGACGCACGAAATGGCTGCTAATGGGGAATGAGAGACAGAAGAATTCGGCTTTTAGTTAACGCGCACGCTGCGAATTTTTTATTGTTCAACAACGCACAGAGAAATCTCCCACCGGCACCACCTTGGAGGTCAAAGCGTAAGACTGGTTACGCACTACTACGACTACGAGGAGGGACGAACGGGTGCCGCTTTAAGGAGCTTCGCCCCTAAAATTATTATCCCATTTGGTGACCAGTTGGATCGAACTGGTTTGCAAAAAGCAATCCGGTTGGGCAACCCATCAGATCTACATGGCTTACCAATTGGCCACCAGTTATTTCGAACTGGCTACCATTTGAATACAGTTGGGGACGCCAGTTGGATTCAATTGGCGCTCCCAATTGGTTATGAATGGTATGTCACCCAAAGGGTGGCGAAAATCCAACTGGTCCAACACCAATTGGTGGCAATTGGAAATTGTCCAGTTGGGCCCATTTGGTTTTTTTGACAAACACGAGCGCTGGGAAGATTTTCTTGAATTGAAAATAAGAGAGAAGGCACAAGATATATTAACTGTCTCTCGTTGAGGAGGACACCTCAGCCGTCCTCTGTTGTGTGGGTTATGGGGAAGTGAGATTAAAGGAGAAAGAAAATGTTTGAATGACAGTGAAAGCAACGAGACACGAGCAAAAGGGTCATCCTGAAGAGAGCACGGGGACACATCAAACGCTACACGCAGCAACACACAGGCTACTCAGCCAACCGCGTGTCCTCGATGAACACGTGAGGAGGGCTGAAAGGGTGGAACGGCTATGTTCAGTGCAGCCATGCAGTCGGACCTCGGCCGCGGCGGTAGCATTTTCGATGGAGGCGAAAATGCCAGATGCCCATGTACGGCGCGTTGTCAGTGCCTGTTAAAGAACCCCAGGTGGTCAAAATTTCCAGAGCCCTCCACAATGGTTTTTTTGTCTCCTTTCCGCCTCTTTCAGTCCCCTTTCCCCTACCCCCATGGGCGGTTAGCCGTGCTCCCGACATGGGCTTCCCACCGCAATCATCATCATCAAGTCCTACAGTGCGGAGCGCGGCAGGTCGTGTTATGCCATCCAGTGTGCGCTGTCGTATGCCACAACGAGAATACAACCACCTTAGTAATTATCTACAGTCGTACGTGGTGACCTCTCAGACCAACGCTGCTTTCAATTCAGACTCGCTCGTGCTGTGATGGGACCGCCGCCGCACCTGCTAGGTGCTGTCGCAGCGGGCACCAAAATGCGGCGTTAAGCCTTGTGCGCCGCTTACTGAGAGCGTATTTTGAAAACGGCGACACATTGTCGCCAATACACGGCTGGCGAAGCTTAATTAGCCAAACCTAAGGCAAATACGAACATGAGCGGGCAGTGGCGCACCGACGGGGGGGGGGGGGTTCTGGTGTTGTAACCCCCCCCCCCTGAGCCGACCTAACCCCCTCCCACTCCGTAACTGCTCCTATGTCCTAGAAGAATGTGGCACTAATGTCTCTGCAAAACGCCGAAAAAATAATAAAAATAGTCATCGGCATTGATTTTGCTATTATTTGGTATTTTAATTACTTTTTTTACACACGCAACAATTGTGTAATCGCATGCCCAGCCCTTCGTGAAAAATTGAACCCCTCCCCTGGCAGAGATCCTGGGTGCGCTACTGTGAGCGGGTAATGAATGAGCTTAACAATGCAGGCCGATGTCCCGACAGATCTGAACCGAGTGGTCTCACTTCGACTGACGCCGCCATCTTGGCAGACGTACGGCGTCCCACGCGTTAGCCTTCTCCGACTGTAGCGCGTAGTCCTACAGCCCCTATATACAGCTTTCGCGGTGCCATTTGGTCTTGTTGTCTAATAATGTACCACCCATTTATTGCGGTGTAAGTGTTGAACGCTTTGTGTCTGAGAAATTCCGGCCTGTAGCGCGGCGCGGTGCATGAGCGGCTAGCAGCTCGGACCGGCGTCTATGCCTCGAGCGATGTGGGCATTCGCTCGGCGTAGAACAAAGCAGGGCGTTATCCAATTTCATTTTGGGGGAGGGGGTGGGGGATGAGGACATAACTGCGGAGTTGTTAGGGGTGTTGGGAGGGTGTGCATAAATCTCTGGAACAATTAAAGCAATGCCATGTGCGGATAAGGGACCGACAGAGAGTTTGCGATAGGCTTAATCTATGATTTTTTTTAAGTACGCAACTTAATCCTAGCCTAAATGTTTTTGCAAATGTTCGTAGTAATGGGCTCAGATGGGGAATACATCACTAGTCCAGGAATGTTGGCCTAAAAGACCCACCCGAGCAACCGGCCCGTTAGGAAAATTCAGAAAATTCTCATGGCTGTCCCAAGACGAACGCTATAACGTGGACGCAGGCTGATACATGCCAACATACGAGGCAGAATTACTAGAACGAATTTGAAATTTTTCTTTTGTAGCAACAATACTGGCGGCACTGGGTGTCACAATTATGAAATCGTATAAAGCATTTTCACTCGGTAAGTACAATTTCATTCGTGAAAACGCTGTGCACATTCAGCGCATCAACAGCTTTTGTGACGGGAAACTCGGGAAAGTTCAGGGGTTACAAGTTTTTATCGTTAAACCACAGATCAATATATACATTCCGATCTACTTTGAGACGTATTGAATTGTTTGTACATGTTTCCCGTTGTCATGCGCAATGAGCAGCTGTTACCCAGGAATGCACAAGTGTTAAAGGGACCCTGAAACGGTTTTGACGATTTTGTGCAAACATGGTGATCCGGTAGAGCGGGTCACTAGGACCATTACAGGACAGATTTTAGCGCTGTGCGTAAAGTGTGTAATTTACAATAAGGTTTTGAACACGCGTATCGCAAAAGGTCGCAGCGGCTCGCCAAAAAGCGTTTTCAAACGCCCCCGTCATCGAGCGATCGAATGAAGGTCGCTGATTGGCCCCGACCCAAGTGACGTGCACGTAATTTTCAAAACCTAGCTGCGAACAACGTGCTTCTACAACGTACTCCTTCGTTTCAGCCAACGGTATCATCGCGGCATCTGGCGGCGTCACACGAGTCGCCGGCGCTCTATTACAGAGGCTAGCACTGCCGAGGCGGGCGACCTCAGTGAGGATATCGGGGCGCTATGTCACTACGGGAGGCTCGGCAGAGCGGCTGACGCGGGAGGCGCTGTCGTCGCTAGCGCGCACTCCGCAGCAGATCGAGTTGAGGAGGAACAGCAGTGGTAAGGAGGAAGGCGACAGAAATAAGCCCATAGCTGCCTTAGCGCATTGTGCTTCGCTTTATTTATGGTGTGAATGATTTCGCAATTGTGTTGCCTAATCAGTGACGCAATGTCAAAAAAACGTTTCAGGGACCCTTTAAAAAAACACCCGAGATAAATCTTGCACCCATCAGTTAACCCGCGAACTAGTGGGCGTCCGCTACGCCACGGCCGCTGGATAAAAACGCACGTGGTGCGGCCTGCGACGTCGCCCGAAACCGGCGTGACGAGCCTAGTTCTACGCGCCGCCGCAGCGGCGCCACTGCTACGGGACAAGCGCGCGCGGGAGGAGCCGCTGGTTCTGCATGTTTCGCGCAGCGGCGCGCTGAGATGATGATGATGAACAAACTTTATTTAATTAGCAGAAAAATCCTCCTCCCCTTTCAAGCGCGGGGGGAAGGACCCACCTAGACGACGGCCATGATCCCGTGGGCCTTGGCGGCGTCTTCGGCCTGCCGTATTAAGCGGGCTTGTAATTGCGAGTCAGAGCTGAGGAGCGCGGTATTCCATCCCCTCCCGTCTGGGAATTCGCCTCTCATGGGGGCCTGCGGGCATGCCCATAGAATGGGCTCAAGTCCGCCCTGTTATTACAAAATTTACACTTGTCCGAATGAAGTTCCGGCACGCAGCGGTTCATTGTTACCGGACTAGGGAACATATGAGTCTGAAGTAGGCGCCACGCCACCGCCTGTCCTTTGTTCAATGACGAGTGTGCGGGAGGATAAATTTTCCTGCTTACCTGTAATACTGCGTAATATCTCTGTAAGTGGTCATCCGCTCAAATCGCTCATCGTCCTCCCAGCTCGCTGAGAGTTTGCATTTTACTCACGCAGGACTGTGTATTGCTTTGCCAAAGTAAGATCTCTACGCTGCCTGCAAGAACATTAGAGAGTTTTAGTGCAGCTTAAGTTGCGCCCCGCTAAACGCTAAAATTTAGCGGGGTCAGACTGCGCATGCGTCCGCACGCTATTCCAGCTTTGCGTTTAGCGATCGCTCGCTATTTTCCGAATTTAGCGGAGACGCAAAACGCTCGCTAAGTTTGTTTAGCGCGAAGAACATGGCGGCTCCCTACAACCAGCCTACAACTGACGGCTGCCCGTTTCGCATCTATCGTGTCGTCTTGCTGCGTTGTGGGACTAGCTGATTCACAATAAATCGTGTGCTGGTTTTCGCTTCGACAAGACAACAATCTTTTCGCTGTGGATTCTAGTTTTACCACATTACACATGAACAACGAAAGCGAAACTCTGCCTCGTCACACTACAGCAACACTTGTGCAATTATTATTAAACGATGTTCTTTTAATAAATCTTTTTGCGCTTGCGTGCTTTTTAAGTACTAACAACGGCCGACGGTTTTGACGCTTTCACTGTTCGCGTTTAGATGGCGCAGCGAAGGTTTGCGTGCCTTGAGTTGTGCGGCGCATCGTCGTCTCGCGCAATACTAAAGAGCTATGGACGCTATCGAATAGCACTCCGCAAAAATTTAGCGAGCGTGACTCGCAAGCGCTAACGCAAAAATTTTCCGCAATACTAAATCTACCTATTAATACTATACTATACCCAGGAGGTCGGTACGGGCATTGGGCCGCTAATGGACTTGCACGAGCACGAACCGCGCACTTTTGCCGCAGGTTTCGACGCGTGACCACCGTTCAATATAACTGGCAAGTTCCTTATCGCTTGCTTGAATACTTGCTTCGCTTGATGCGCTTGTTTGCTCATGAAAGAAAAACCTGTTAATATTATTCAAAATTCCTTACAGGCCCATTGAAGGGCATTGAGTAAGGTATCATCCATATATACAAAATAGAAAAATACAAAAATTCAACAAATCACAAAAATAAGGGAAAATATAAAAGAAAGAAACAAGACAAATATTACAAGCAGTAGAACGTTATACAATGATAAAGCGCAACAAAATTAGGTTATCATGCAATGTTCCACGGTTAGCAATGGATACAGCGTGATTAGGAAGACCGTTCCAATGTGCAGTGGCTCTAGGTAGTGGTGATGAGTTAAATGCTTGTGGGCGACCATGAATTCGCATGAAACTACGCGCGTTGAGAATGCGTCGAGATGTGCGCAAAGAGTATGAAGCGGCATACTGTGAAATTTGTTACTATAAATCTCCTTGTGAAATAAACACAATAGAGCAATGGCGCGGCGTTCTTCTGTAGTAGCTCAAATGCAAGATCTTTGTTTTATTAGACGTTCTTACGAATGCGTGGATACGACTTACTGGATTGGCCAAATCATGTTCTTATATAGTGTTTTAGTTCCAGCGTTTTATAAATATCAGCCAGACATCTACAACTAAATGAACATTCAACCGCTTTGTAGACGCGCATTTGCATTTCTATGTAAGGACGGAACTAGCTCGGATTGGCTGACTGAAAAAAAAAAAAAAAGTCGAGGAAGGCGGTGTCGGGCTCATTCTTTATTTAGAGGTTACATCATGTACATCCACGGAAGGCTACTCGTTGCATCAAAGTCGCAGCATCTTCCATAACAGAGGCTTGTAAGCGAGTTTGAACCGCTGAACAGTTGCGTTCAGGTCTCCGGCCCTGTTTGCCGCAACAGTTTGCTCAGAAACACCTTACAGGTCTCCTCGGTATGGCTTTGTTCACCCCTGTCACACGACAGTTCGCAACATATCACACAATTTGGTAGAAGTGTAGATGCCAAGCGCACGAACTGCCATCGGAACAGTCGTTGGAAGCAATAGAGAGTTTTAGTGCAGCTTAAGTTGCGCCCCGCTAAACGCTAAAATTTAGCGGGGTCAGACTGCGCATGCGTCCGCACGCTATTCCAGCTTTGCGTTTAGCGATCGCTCGCTATTTTCCGAATTTAGCGGAGACGCAAAACGCTCGCTAAGTTTGTTTAGCGCGAAGAACATGGCGGCTCCCTACAACCAGCCTACAACTGACGGCTGCCCGTTTCGCATCTATCGTGTCGTCTTGCTGCGTTGTGGGACTAGCTGATTCACAATAAATCGTGTTGCTGGTTTCGCTTCGACAAGACAACAATCTTTTCGCTGTGGATTCTAGTTTGACCACATTACACATGAACAACGAAAGCGAAACTCTGCCTCGTCACACTACAGCAACACTTGTGCAATTATTATTGCACGATGTTCTTTTTAATAAATCTTTTTGCGCTTGCGTTGCTTTTTAAGTTACTAACAACGGCCGACGGTTTTGACGCTTTCACTGTTCGCGTTTAGATGGCGCAGCGAAGGTTTGCGTGCCTTGAGTTGTGCGGCGCATCGTCGTCTCGCGCAATACTAAAGAGCTATGGAACGCTATCTAATAGCGCTCCGCAAAAATTTAGCGAGCGTGACTCGCAAGCGCTAACGCAAAAATTTTCCACAATACTAAATCTACCTAATAGCTTGAGGTTCGTGGACTTCTTACGGCCACCGTCAGCAAAGCGACGCGAGTACACCAGCGACCTGTCACTTGGCCCGCACACGCTTGCTTTTCCAGTTATTCCCTGTCGAGAAATGTTTTTTAGTCATACTTTACGGCGATCTACGTCGCACGGAAATTCGTGGTACCAGATCTGAGGGTCCTTCCTTGCGTTTGTGCCACACAGCGGCGCGCAACAGTTGCGCGCCATAATGACGTGCACAATCAAAATTATAGGAGGCAATGGCACAATACGTGAAGCACCTCGACACGTTGCAGTAAGAGGGCGTGCGAGCGAGGTGCAGAATTTCGTCGACACACACAGAAAACCCGTGCCGTACTGGTACAGTGTACTAGAAGAGGGCAGTGGGCTTACTCCGCTGCTCGTCTGACGCAGTTGGCGTCGCATTGGAGAGGTGGCGCCACAGGCATCTTTGATGGAAGCTTCGCCTGCAGAAGTTGCCGGCTACTGGCCGTTCGCAAGAGTTGCGACGCTCGTTTCCTCGATATTTGTAATAAACTTTCATGTATTGACTGCCCTATGACTACATTAAGAGCGTATGTTGCTCACGCTTCGCCGTCGTTTTTTTTCTTTTGCGATAGCGTTTGCCGAAAGTGAGTCGATGGCAGCCTACGCAGCGTATGCTTTCTCCGTTCTAGTTCGACGCAGCTAACGCTTTTTTTTTTTTTTTTTTGAGGTGGGTGAGGCTTGAGTTCTTTGCATATTTTGACAAACACCAGATTTGTTCAGGCCACATGGTATTTTCCCGAATATGACACCTTGGCGAAAAGGACGATGTACCCCTCAAGATATACGGTTTCATACAGCGACCAAATATACGGTTACATGCCGTGTAGACCTAACCTAAAATGATTTTGTAACAAGATTATGCTCTGCCTTCCACTAGATAATTATAAAACAGCGCACGCTCGCTTCCTAGATAAGCTATAACGTGCAGGCGTGCTGGTTGGGTTTGTGCCATTGTTCTGCTGAAATTGTAGCTCAAATATTTTTTGTTCTACTTCGGTTGTTGCACATGGCATAGTTCTCTGGGGTTATTCATAACCATAATTATGCAGTTACAGGTCTTAGGCATATGTACAGTGACATAATGGCACAACGAAATTAAGATGCACAAAGCTCATGTTTCTGACACGAAGCTCTTATTTGTCAGAAAGGAGGTATAACATCCAGCCATTAATTCACACACTTATTTATTCACTTCATGCGCAACGGCTCAGCTTCAGCTGCTTGGCCCTCTGCCGCTTTCCTGCACTGTTTTGTCCTTTCACATAAAATGATGACGTAAAAACTAATTACTTTTGCTGTGAGGGTAGCTGCATGTAAGTCTGTGCTGAACAACTGCCAGCCGACCCACCCCATAGCCTCCGCCGGAGAGTAAGTCCACTGCCCACCCCACTTTATTTAATGGTCCGTCTGAAGCTTCCGATCGCTTCCTCCTACAAGCGGTCCTCTCTTGCGTCGGCTTTTTACTAAGGTAAGCTGGCAGATCGGGAAGAAGCGTCGGCACAGCACCGACGCGGAGAACGGGTCTCCCACGAGGTATCCGCACTTCTTTTCGCTGGATAATGTGCACATAGTCTCTGAGCACATGATGCGGCTTGAAGTGGAGCTCGCACACTGCGCTGATGTCTTCCAGGAGCTTGTCCGCTCTGTGCAGATTTTTTAAGTGCGTATGCACTTTATAAGCGACCCTGAATCCGCCGTCCCATAGCAACGGCGCGAGGAGCGGAGAGGAGCGTCTGTAGCAACGGCGCAGCGACGTCACACCCCACGTGACTGCGCGCGCTCCGCCTCCTCACCGCGGTTTGCGCGGGCGCACCGCTCTCCGCGGCGTGACGTCACGGCGCGCTGTGCAGCTGGCGTCGCTGTGCAGCTGTGTGTGTGGCGCCGGCGCGTCAGTCCGTATATAAACGTCCGCCGGCTGCCGCTCGCTCTCTTCTCGCTCGGCTCCGCGGTCGGTGAAGTCTTTCGCAGTATGGATCCATCGCAGGTTGGATCCATCGCGGTAGGAGTTTCCGACCACGATCAACGGTGGCTTCATAGACTTGGCGTTCAGTAGGAACTGTACGGTCCGCGCCGTCTTGCCGGATCCGCTCACCGTACATTTCTCGGATCACAAAGCGCTGGTACTAACCGTGAGCTACAACGATAACACCAATAGGTGCTGATCTGTAGTGACGTGTGTAGAGTGTGTGTGTGTGTGACGTGCTCGGCGATGTGTGCATTTATGCATCTACGAAATTGCGAGGTGTAAATAAATAATACTTCGTGTATAAATGTGTGTGTGTGTACAATGCATCATGACAACACTTTAAATTCATTAATTACACTTTAATCATAACTTTACTCCCCCTCATAGCATCACCCCGTGCATTCGCACTTAACCATGTTCACCCTCGGGGAAATGCTTTCTTTTTTCCCATTCTTTACGCCTGTTCTCATCCTTCGGGACGCGAACAACGATAGCTTCCGCCCACCCTTCACGGACACGTAGCCTGTTTGGCACCCAGGCGCGTAGCAGTGGGTTTGCCGATATCGCGGCACGGCTCAGGCACTAAAAAGCATACTAATTTCTTGCGTAGTGCGTACGGCTCAACGCTGACGGCAAAAACTCGGCGCTACAACGTCCACAGCAATAAAACGTGGCTCGACAATTGCTGCTCTGCAAGAGCTGGCCGGCACTTTCAGCCGCAACGCTCCTCCCACGTTCCATCAAAGGCGATACCAGCGCCACCGCTCGGGCGGAGAGAGAAGCACACACAGGTGACGTTCGTGGGGTCGCCCCACACCATAGCCTCCGCCGGAGAGTAAGCCCACTGCCCTCTTCTAGTACACTGTAGTACTGGTTCGCGGAACGGCCCGCGCGGCGAGAGGCGGGAGAGTTGTCCCGTAGCAGTGGCGCCCCCTCAGAAAAAGCGGCGAAAACTGCCAACTTTCGCTTCACAGCTCCGCTTTTGTTCTCCGCGCGACGCAGCAGGCCGCACCTCGTGCGTTGCTAATCGAGTGGCCGTGGCTACGCAGAGGACACTGCGCCGGATGGAGCCTGGTGCGACGGTCCCGACACCTGGCGGCAAGCACAGGAAAGGTGCTGCGATGCACAGCGAGAGCGGAGAGTTTGAAAACTGAATCTATATACAGTAATGTGGACCTCCGACAATATCCTATGTGACGTTATCTGACTAATAGAATGTTTAACCATTCTATACTGTTGCTTCAAATCCAAAATGTTTAATGCATGAAATGTACAGAACATTATTAGTGTACACATAATATATTTTAATAATAATAGGTGAAGTGGTAGTTTTTCGGGCTTCTAAAGCGCGAGATTTGCAAATGTGCCCCATTATAAACACTAGCGTGCAGCGACATTACAACCTCGAACATGCTACAAACGAACGATCGATGATGCATGCAGACAGACAGTACAGGAGACACCACAAGAGAAATTTATAGGATGTGCTCATAACTTCCATCCATTCAGCCTGCTCATTCCAGCGGCCTGCACGCATTACCTCTCGTTCTATCACAGCATTTTTTTAAAGCACTAATGCCATGGGGGCGCAAATGCTTGGACACGCGGTACTTTTTCAGATCACAAGCACTTTCTTAGAAGCCCGGAAAAATTTAGCCACTGCATCTATTTTTGTGAAAGTACATTATCTGGGCACTAATTAGCATGCTTTACAAATTTCCATTGAATGATATGCACTAAAGC
The DNA here is from genome assembly GCA_013339685.2 of Hyalomma asiaticum. Taxonomy (NCBI): domain Eukaryota; kingdom Metazoa; phylum Arthropoda; class Arachnida; order Ixodida; family Ixodidae; genus Hyalomma; species Hyalomma asiaticum. The sequence goes on from JABSTT010002843.1 coordinate 35,451, forward strand.
AACAGTTGAAATGTTAATTACTCTATATTACATGCCCTAGTTCATTTTAAAGAATAGCTTGTGTTTGTTCACACGCTATTACTATCACAAGCTGAGTCACAAGTGCACCTGACATGCAAAAGCAGGGAAATGCAACATACCATAAGACAACCACTTTATTTATAGAAAATTTCCTATAACATGAAGGAGGCAGATGGTATCCACAATATGGAGTCACTTGTAAATCGTTTCCTCTGCATTTCGGGTATGAGCATCCGTGCCGCAACAAACAGGTAGTCACTCAACCTGTAAACCATTTATTTAGACAAGACAAGTGAATAGAGATGGTGAAGGCCGCTTTTATGGTGGAAGGAACAAAAGCAACAGTAGACGAGAGGTGGTCATGGCACAAGTTTGTATTTGCTGGCAGATGTGCTTCACCTTCCAAGTCCAAAAGGAGGAACGGGCACTTCTTACACAATAAGAACTTGTTTGTGATGACGACAAACAAAGCTGCTATGTATATGCAAACCAAATATTTTATTGCATGCAGCAGGAAGCCTGCATCCCCTCCCATACACCCATACTGTTAACTATTAATAATTCAGCAGGATATGATCTTTTTATGCCATCTTCCAAAGAACTAAAACTGATGTATACAGTTCAGATGTAATACACCTGTAGTGTGTTCTTTCCTTTCATTTCTTTTCCTGTTTCATTGACACTATGAGGAAAGCAGTGTATCATGCTGCAGAATGTGTATACTGCTATATATCTATGTGTATGAAAATATGTATAAGTTGTTTTGTGGGGTTAACATCCCAGAACCAGTTCTGATCATGAGAGACCGTAGTGGAGGTCTCCGGAAATTTCGACAACTGGGGTTCTTTAATGTGCACTGACATAGCACAGCACACAGAAAGCATGTATAAGTACGTACATGTATTTATGCATGTGATGTTGCCTTCCTGCCAAAGGAAAGGGGTTGTAGACACGTCAAGCTGCCCAAGGCCAGATTTTATGCTACAATCCCACCATCTGTATATGTATGTGAACAGGATGGCTAATAAAGCAATTCCAATTTTAATTTCTCTCCCATGGCTTTCAAGGCTCTCTTTATTATGCATGCCAGAACATCATTGTCAATAATTTCACCTACTGTACTGTGTTTGCTCCTAGGCAAGCCTTCCAGGTTTTATGTGCCAAATTACTATATGATCACGAGGCACGCTGTAGTCGAGGGAATTATTTGGCCACCTGGTTTGTTACTGCCTGTTGGAGCTTTGGCTCATGGCTTCCCGACTAGGGATGCCGCCTACCCTGGGTGAGTCTACCGTTGGCTCTTTCTTCATATAAAGTTTCAAATAAAGTTTATTCCTCCTGGAGTTGTTATTGTGCACCTAATGCAAGAACCACAAGTGCGTGTTCGCACTTCGCCATTGTCGAAAATGGAGCCACTATGAGCAGGAATCGAACATGCATCACTAAACTTAGCAGTCCACAAAAAAAAGCCT
>JABSTT010002844.1:0-33751 GCA_013339685.2 Hyalomma asiaticum
ATCAAGCCGCGTCACTGCGTATTCGCTTACATAAAGAAGCGGTCAATGCGTGTCCGATTCACACCGCGTGGAACGCCCTCTTTCTTTCTCCCTTTCTTATGAAATAAGACGACAAAGACTGAGGAATAATCGCAAAACGTTTATGGTGTGTGGCGAGGAGCAAGTGTTAGCGACAATCACTCATGGAGGCAAAGTTGATGTTCTTTAAACTTCTTGGGTAAACGACGCCGAACGATGGTTTTCGAGTTAGGTTATCGTGCTTTGCCAGATGGCTGTACTGAGTTTTCGACTGCAACTTCCCACACAGCCCGATATCCGAGTCGGCTGGAATGTGATGTATTCCTTTTGCGTTTAGAAGAAACGGAGCTGTGAATTCGAAGTCATTTAACTTCAAATGAAGAACCTCAACAGCATGCTCATTTGGTTCTCGCTCACGGCACAAAAACAAAGAGCAAAAGGAAGAAGGAAGTGAGCACAACGACGAAACGATCTTGCCTTTCTCGAGCGGTCTTTCTTACTTTTTTTTATTTTTAACTGCCACATAAAACAAAGTGCTCCCTCGGGAACAAGTTAGCCACGCATTTCAATGAAAAAAAAATGTATTTGCTGCGACATTATCAGGAAGGAAAAATCGAATCTACACCACTGCTCTGCACCGTCGGCCAGCTTCATAACGTTTATGATGTAACCTCATATATTGTAAAGAAGAAAGTTTCCAGTAAGCGTTACGCAACCGCTTTGTATGGAACGTCATTCTTGAACCATTCAGTGCTTCTTCCCCGCTTTACTGCTCTGACAACATCCCGAATGCGAAGCAAACCTTACAAGCGGAAGAAAAATACGCGCTGGAGGGAGAAAACGCAGGCTAGGCTCTTACAGGAATGCATTTAGACGATGTACGCAAAGCCTGCAGATGTTCTTTTTCTATGATACCTATATAGGATGTCTATACTGCAACAATCTATGTACTCGCCAGCTCCATACGCTTGGTCGCCTACTGTTCTTAAGATCTTCCGCTAACAACCATCGCGGAAATCTTTCTGTGCCACTCACTGACGCTCGCGAAACAGCGCGTGTAGCAAACTATTTCAGGCAGTCCACAAGCTTTATTACGCATTCAAAAGGACAAGTCTACGACAAAGTATTGTAGGTCTACGAGCAGTCTCGTATGGACAGCGTGAATGCACATTTTTTTTCTTTTTTTATAAGGGATTAAATGACCACGCAAAACTGAGCACACGCGTGTACGCAAGCTTGCGCAAATCATGTACGAAAGCAATAGACAGCTTTGTTAAAGAATACAAGGCGTTCTACGCACAGTAGGCCGTGGCCCTACTAAATTGCCAGAGGCGCAGGAACCAAACGACGGACGTCGAACAGAAACAAGTAATCTAAAGAATAAGTGTGCGATTCACTCATACGCCGCTTGCTGTGGAGAGGCTCTTCCGCTGTGCTGCGGCTTTTTTTCTTTTTTTCTTTTTTCTTTTATATTACATTGTTCGACGCAAAGGTGCACGCGGGCAGATATATCTTCGCTGTACATATGTGTACATATCGCCACATACATACGATATATATATATATGTATACAAATAGGCCAGCCATCACACTCGTATCTGTTGTCGGTGCGCCTCTATTTGTGCAGGCCCCACCCCGTTTCCCGCGTTAGTTGAATTCACTGTTTGCAAATGGCGCGCGTTATTATTACTCTATTGCTATTACGCACGCACGCACGCACACCCGCACGACGCAGCATTGGTCTTGTGACACCCCTCCCCACCTATCCAGTGGTTGTTGTCGTTACACGCGGTCGACCCAAAGCTCCCATTCACCCACCGAATGTCCCTTCAGTGCGCACTGTTGCTTCTTATTTCCGCCGCTCCGGTGTTTGTTATAAACATTTTTCTTCCGTCTTTTTAATTTCGCTGATGTCATATGCAGGGTCAAACGTGAACGCGCTTCGGCGTTAGCCGCGACGCAGTATTGTAGTCCTCGCGCGCGCGAGGGCACACAAAAAGAAGTCGCGATGAGGATCGAAATCTCGAAGTGTCGGTGCACGAGCACGCACGAAGTGACAGAGGCTCGAGTGACTGTGCTATACATTTTGTCGTTTTCGTTGCCAGCGCCTCACCAGTGAACTTCGGCGTTCAAAAACTGTCGATAACTAATGGGCCCTCAACGTTGGGTGAACGAACAACGTTCACAATCCTGACTACTTGCGCTGCGCAGCGAGGTACATAGACAGAATACGTATAGACACATGAAGATGTATATTTTGTCTGCAGTATCTGCAGCTGAGATACCTGTAAACAGTGAACATATGTATTGAGTGTATAGTTAAATACATGTACTGACTGCCCTTTAGCAGCTGAATGTGCTGCCGTCAGGAGCGCTTTTGATCCGGACCTTATTTTCTTTGCAATCACATAACCTCGGTTGTCCACAGGAAGTCCGCACACGTTATGTACAGATTCTTATATATGTTCTGTATAGTTAACGTAAATCAAGTATAATAAACATGCTTTATGCGAAACAGTCAGTGATTATTGAAATTGCGAGGACAGTTATAATTTTTTGCCTGCTGTCTTAACAGCGCGTTAATTTCAGAGGACGCGCTGTATACAAAGTTTTGGCTGTGGTCAGGAACTTGTTTTCTTCTGTGTTTCTCAAAGTAAGTTTTCAAACGTGGCCTCAGCGATGCCTCACGCTTCTGGACGATCTCGGAGGCCACGGTCTTAAGCAATGAGCACGTATACGGGTCACACGAGCCACTGTCACCTTCCTTCGCTAACGGCTGCTTCCTGTGATGAATATGGAAAAGAAAAATATATCGAGCGGCGGCTATTCTTTTCTTCACTGCTTCGTATATGCCTCAGCATGGACCAATAAGAGCGAGCTTCGATCGACCATCTAGACAGATGCGCGAGCGGAAGGTATGAAGCTCTTGCTTAGAAAGGACGCAAAAAAAAATAAAAATAAAGATGACGTCGAGAGAGACGCAACGGCGCACAGCGCGTAACCACACACACGAGCACATCTCAGTACACCGCGGGTTTCGAGAGCGAGTCAATGTGTAACGTCCAGTCAGCCAATGTAGGAACGAACGCATATTATATATATAAAAGCTATATGTATTACATGCACGTAATGAATAGGCCTTGTCAATGAGTGACGTACTAATTTCTGCAGCGTATAGTCGTAGTGCGGGACTCCTCAAGAACGGAAAGAAAGAAGACAGGAAGAAATGTGAGGGGAAAAAAAAAAAGAGGGGGGAGACGCTCAGAAAGTTCCGTTGTCTCGCACTGTACATAGCACATAGAGCATGTCGCCGCACAACGCAGCTTGGCAATCACAGCTTGTCAAACACAACGCTTTACTTACGCTGCGTGTGCTGGCAGGGCGGGGGAGGCGCATTTGCGGTGACCATGAACCAATTACGAGGCTCGAATCTGACTTAGTTCAAAAGCGTCGTGTACACTACTGTCACACGAACCATTGTTTCAGCGGGCGCACGAAATGTCAAAAACGGTATGTACGCGACGTTATTTGTCGAAGGTACACAACGTATAAGCGTGGCCGTGCTACCTACGAGGATTCCATACAGTGCATTTAACGAGGTATAAGCGCGTAAATTACCTAAAAAAACAATAAGGGGGCTGTTTATCAACCTTAAGAAAATGTTACCATCGTCAAAATAAAGTCGACGAGATGATTTAGTGTCTTTCGGTAAAATTTGGCATTTCTTTTCTTTTTTGGAAACGCCGAGAATGTTACCATACGACACACCATGCATAGCTTTGGTCCCGCAGTGACCAAGTCTGCATGGGTTTCGTAAACTAACGTAGTGGTCGCCGCCTTGACGGTTAATCATTCCTTCTTGAATTGAGATATGAGCGGACGCCTTTATATTGTACATCTGTTCCCAGCAGCGCTACGATTGTTCCAGTTCCTTCCTCATGTTAATTCCGTCTCGTGATATCGTGTGACGGTAGTCTATATGTGCCATTAAGGCTACACGTTGAAGATATGTAGAAATTAAAAAAAAGAACTTACAAAAGGCGGTAGTAGAGAACGTCAGCAAAAACCGCACCGACGCCGTCACCTGACTTTCCTATAGTTTCGAAATGCTTTGCACGCCGCACGGCACCGTAACTGCGGCCTCCCTCTAGCGCACGCAGGTTGGTGTACATTGCAATCTCACGTCTGAACGCCAGGCGCACGCCTTCGCGATTAACTCCGCAACTGCATAGCGGGCAACAGCACTCTCGCATCGTCTAAAATCATCATTAGAGAAAAACGATTAATCACATCATCGCGCGCCTCATCGCCATCTTCACGTGACGCCACGCTACACGGTGCAAAAAAATGGACATACAGAAAAGCCGAACAAAAAAAGATGTGCGGGGCACGTTATATATTAAAAAAAAAGGGTATTAGCTGTGTAGCTAGCGAGCACAAAGCCCACGGCAGTTGAAGAATAGGTCGCAGAGGCCTCGTCTCCTCGAAGACAGCAAGGATGTGCTGTCCCTATACTTACAGTCTAGTGGTTCCCATCGTATACACCCACACCACACATAGGCCTCTGACGTTTTTCGACGCAGCACGTGGCTATGTAATGGAATACGCGTTGTGCGTACCGATATGACACCGTTGAGAACCGGTTCGAAGCCATAAGTGTGCCGCTGAAGCGTTCACGCCTCGGATTGATGTTCAGCTGATACGGCTGCGCTGGTACACCTTGCTGGATTGGCATCAAAGCATGTGCACCAGCTGGCCGGTACAGGCGAGTTATGACGGTACACAGCGCGCGACGGCTAACAAGCCGTTAGCATTACGCTGGACCATTAGAAATTGCGAAATCTTATTATCAAAATGAGAAATACAGCTTACGAAAAGCCCATATCGACGATAAGCAAAAGACAGTTTTAAATAAAAAAGGAAATATGGTAAGACGTTAAATGCGGATCACCGATTTAACGTAGTACCCGATAAAACAAAGAATGATAGTACAATCTCAGACGGCGCGGCAGGCATGTGTGTGTGATCACATCACATTCACGCGGTTCTCTGCCGCGTGAATGTGATGTGATCTAGGTGAGCGCTTCAGGTTTGCGCGGAGATCAGGCTGAACGCTCGAGCATCAGTCCGCGGCGCGTGAGGCAATGACAAACGGGTCGAGTTTGCGCACGCTTCTGCGCTTAACGCTGCTGGGCAGCTCCAAGCCAGATACGATTAGCAAACGCTCTAGCGCTTCTTTCTACATCCTTGTATCAGCTCGTACGAAGCACAAACTAAAGATAAACAACGCTACAACTAACTGCATGTCTATCTACTTTTCGGGGAGGAATTGTAACACGACGTGTCGCGAACGGAAATCGGACACATCGTTCAACCATTCCCATCCCTGCCCCTTTTTCCCGCCAAGATTTCGAACTGTGAGACCAGCCGCACTTACCTGAAATGGTCTCTAATTGCTCGCCAAAGAGCGAGTTATTGTCACCAAAGAGTGGATACGGAGTCGCGGCGCAGTGCTCTGAACTTCCTGAAAGGAGACAAGCGTGGGGAGATATGGCGACGCCACAGGCGAATCACGTCGCGCGCCGTGGCCTCCGAGATGTTCGACAAAAAAAAGCCGACAATCTCAGAGGCCTGCGCTGCGCAGGCTGGTGTACGGCGAAGGCCGCATCGCCTTGGCCAAACCAGGATCGCCGCACGCGTTCCCTTCCAAGAAGGTTGGCACCGAACGCGCAGACGACAACGGGGTTCATAAGTACATACCAAGTATGTAAAAGCGAACACCTACCATTCCCAGTTTCCCTCTTCCGGTAAAGTAGCGGCAACAAAAACGCAGATACCGACGACGACACGATTGACTGGAACAACGGAGAAGACACTCCCGACCTACTACGTGAAAAACCCTTTCCCGAACGAAGAACTCCCTTTCTAGAGGCGTCCTCCGCCGTTCCTTTCCTTCAGACTTCTACAGATATAGAGAAAACGAGAAAGCGTGTGTGCGTTACACGACGAACGCGAATGCTCTGTGCTCTGAACATTGAAAAAGGGACGGACGAAACAGTGTCGGGCGTCTAGATGTACACAAAATGTTGCGCGCTTCCGAAAGCAATACTCTTGAGAGAGGCAGAGAAAAGGGGGCTCCCACGTGTAGCGTACCTTTTCTGAAGACCACGGAAGCGAGTGTTGTTTCGCTGCTGTGAATTTAAAAATATACAGATTGCTTCTGCGCGGTCGACACACGTGACAATGAGACCGTGACATAGTACACACTGGTGCGGATGTATACACACGAACGGTGTGTGTGTGTGTGTGTGCCCAGGGTTTTGTGCACAAAATAGAAGAAGACGAAAAAAAAAATGGCTGGAACGATTCTTCTCCGCAGGACTCAGAGACTGTGATCGCGGCCACGCAAGGGATTAAAAAAAAAAAAACGTGGCAGTGTGTGTGTGTGTGGCGCGCGCGCTCTACGAAAAACAAAAGTAAAACTTCCGAACGAGAGAGGTTGAGAGAGAGAGAGACAGAGAGAGCCGTCGGAGCAGCTCCGGCGAGTGTAAATAGTAATCAATAGCAATATGCAAGACGAAACCCGTAACTAAGTTTTAGCCAAGAAAAAAAAAAACACTACTACTACCTAGGAATTGACAGAAAGCCATAGAGTTAGCAGCGTGGAAATAAAAGCAGTGCTCCTTTATCTAAAAAAAAAAAAACATAGAGAATCGAGTTACACCGCTTGAAATTGTACCTTATTTTTGTATAGTGAAATAAAAAGAAGAAAAATATAAAAGCGAACACAGTTGCGCGAGCGTAACGAACGTGCAAGCGTTGTACTGCGCTCATTTGTTCTTGTTTTCGTTTTTTAGTGTCGTTCACCGTTTACGTTACACACGTTGCGTCTATTACGGTGTATCTGCTGCATTTCTTGACGTCGTAGCATACGTGCACGCGCTGTTGGCAATAAAGGTATGCGCGGCTTGTTGCGGGTTTGTCCACGTTGGCGAAAGTTCCAGTTACGCGGGTCGTTTCCCCGCCACGTTTGTGTGCTTGTTTGTTTGTTTTTCCTCTTTTCTTTGTTCTTTTTTTTTCTCTGTATTCTCGCGGTACATACATGGTCTCGTTTGGTGCAATTCACGAAAGCACGAACCTTACGCGCGAGTGCCGGGCGGAGGAGCGATGGCGTTTATAGTGCGATCGAGCATTGTTGAAGATTCCACAGTGAGCGTATATTGACCTGATTTGTTTGTTCGTTCATGTGAGATTTCCTATTAAAGCGTTTTGTAGAAGCTGCTGTTGTCCTCTATTTGGAACGCGAGGCACCGAGTGTGCGCTGAGGCCTGCCGCTGGTGCCGCACGGGTGCCTCTTGCTTCAACATTCTTACACTGACTAATCCACCTTAGATTCGCGTATCTACAACCACCATTACGACAGCTTTTCCTAATCACTCCCACGTTTACGTATTTACAACCATAAGTATAAGACGTCATAATTTGTTATCAATATCATGTTTCCGCACGTGCGACCATATCTACGTTTTTGTTTTGTTTCCTTTAATTACTTTTAAACTTACATGTCTACGACAGTGTATCGTTTTGAAGGTACGTGAGGTTTGTTTTACAAGTGTCTCTATGCCAGGGCCACAACGGCAGCTGTGAAGAACAAACTGGGTGTATACACGTGGCCGTGAATGTACGGCCGTGAGTGTGGAACACACGTCAGAAAGCAGAGTTGTCGCATTACAAACTCTTTCCCTGGCTGTACACAGTAAACTCTCAGTTGCGTCTACGTTTGTTTAATATTTCGAAATAACAAATTCTTAGAAAATACCCGACGCTTTACATACGAATCATATGCAGGAGTGTGCGAATATTCGAAATTTCGAATACGAATATTTTCCTTGCTCGAAGCATATTCTATTCGAAAAATGCATATCCGGATATTCCCTAATACGCGGCTACTACGGGGAATATGCGGACAGCTTCGAATATTCAAATTATTGAATTACTAATTCTGCCAATTATTCTTACAGTAAAAGGTCATAATACCAGGCTCGTGCGAACGCACGAACGAATGCTATTGTATTCGGGTTCGTTTCGACACAAATTCATATTTTGCGAAATTTGGAAGTATTCAAAACAGACTGCACGTAAGCCGCCTGTAAAGGTGGTTTCACTGTGAGATAGTGTCGCAATGCAAAGAAACAACCTTTACAAAAGAAATTCGCACTGCCGTGAAGCCGCACTTCATGGTTCTATGAGCTTCTATTGGCTAAGCATGGTAAATTTTAAAACGTAGCGTATTTTACTGCTTATAACTTACACTCGTTGGTATTCAAGTCCTAGCTGTAACTATTCCAATGATTTGTTTCGAAATTATCTGGCCTCGTGGATTATTTGCTTTGGACCAAAATAATACTATTCGCACACTCATGTAGTTAATGGGTCTGCGAATAGTATTTAATTTTAAACCTACTACGGTTAAAACGTAATTTCCAAGAAATGAATTTGCTGCCATATTGGATCGCTCTAAGCCTATTGGTTACTGCGTACCGCGATCACACTTTGTCGCATGAAAGTCAGGTGCGCCCATCAGTATTACCTCAACAATATTTTACTGTTTGGCGACAGAAAAGCCAACGTGCAAGGATTGCATTTCATCGCTACGTTGCAGATAGCACTTACTTTGTCAAAGTACCGAACAGTTAATTTCCTTGCGTAAGTTCTAATTAGTGTACTACCGGCAAAGCATTTTTCAACTTGCTGAAGTCCAATGGAAATGTAGTTTCATTAATTTATTGTAAAAAAAGAACAAAGGTTGTTGTTACTTCCTGCTTTGCAACACTTTAATAATACACACGTATTCGACATTCGAGTCAATATTCGAAGACAGTATTTTTGCCTTATTTAATTGTATTCGATTCGTGACCGAAAATTTCAATATTAGCGTACTCCTAATCATATACGAAAGAAATTTTTAGGTTAAACTACATGTTTAATAGCGAAAATTTCAGAATTTGTTCAGAGAGCACGAGCTCGTTCTTTAGATAAGTTTAACCAGCGTCCTTAAATGCAACGAAGTTTTGCACTCTGCAGTGCCGCCGTAGCCGATGTACGCTGCTTCTTAAATCGCCCGTTCAGCGGCAGTGGTGGCGCAACATCGTTGGGGGCATGGTATGGGGTTACCAATCATGAAGCCGTCACAAAGCCGCTGAGAAAAACCCCCCAGGTCTGCGCATGGGGCGCAGCTCTCTCAGTCTTGCTTTATTCCTGCTTCTCTCCCATCCCCTTTCTTCCTCCTCCATTGTCAGCTTTTTTTGCTTCATCCTATTATTAGTCGTCATCCACTACATGTTTCTTCGTTGCCGTCGCCTTGTTCTTCGTTCTCACGGTCTTCTTATTATCGGACTTCTTCCTCTTCTTCTTCTTCGACCTCTTCCGTGTTTTGTTCATCGTCGTCTTCTTTTTCCTCGTCCTCGTTTCATGAAAAGCAGAGCCGGCGGCTGGCAATATATGATGACGTGAAAGACGCCATCACAGAGTCGTGGCTGACAGCACAAAATTCTCAGCCATGTCGCGAGAGCCACGAGTGGATGTTGCTACCCCTACCATATCATATGAAAGCCGTGGCTGAGAATGCAACATGCCCAACCATATGGTGCGAGTCTGGGAGGGCCGGTGAAGTAACACCATCTCTAGTGAGCACGACTGAAATCCGCGCTGGCAAGAAAGGGTTATTATTTATCATTTCTTTTCCTTCACTGAAGCTGATAGCGGTTACGGACAGGGGCGGTGGCAGAGTTCTTCAATCATACCAGTTACCAAACTCCCCATAGGCCCCATGTATCAAAATCCGGACACGCCAAGTGCCAAAACGGCGGAGGTTAGCAGATTGTCGCGCCATCTGTCGACACAGAAACCGACTAATAAATGGCAGGTTAGTGTGTTTTGTGTTACGGAGCACAGAAAGCTCCGCCGCGTCAATGAAGCGAACCTTATGCAAACGATGTTGCGCACACAGAACATCCGTCATTTTCACCGTGGTTCTGGCGGCACTGGCGTTTTCTGCAGAGCAAGGAAAATCACTGACCTTGTGCTGTCACTTCTGCTTCTGCACGAACACTGAGGATTCACGAAGCGTTTTGTCCGTGCTAACTGCTCTCACGAAAGAAGCAGGGAATCGTCTGTTCGGCTGCTGAGGCCGCTGGTGAGAGAACAAGAAAGCTATTAGAACAGCGGATGATTTTCGGTGAATAATTATTCTTTATTTTTCGTCTTTAAATGTGGATGTGTCGTTAGGAATCCAGCACAAAGCGCGCACCTGTGGAATTCAGTTCACATGACTACAGCATCGATGTCTCAACGCAGCAGCAGAAGGCCTTTAAAGGGACCGACAACTGACCAGAACCTGCGATTAGATTCTGGCGGAAATGAAAAAACCATGAATTATGGTGACAGATTCAAGCATACTTAATGGGGTTTGAGTAGAATTTGTATTTTTAAATTGAGTTTGAAAATCACAAAAAACGGGTCTGTCGCGCAGCGTAGCCGTAGAGACTTCGTACTGCTATATGGAGTCTTCGGTTTGGTGTGCATAGTCAGATGCTTTTATACGCACCATAATTAGTGCTCAAAGTTAGAGCACGCATATTATTAAGCATTCCCGCTCTCTTCTTCGGTGCTGCCCACGAGGTACGAAACAAATAAGTTGACACTGCATGAGAAGCGGCGCTGCGTTCGCGGCGGAACCGTGGAACGGTCGCTGAAGGATGCGACGCGCATGTGCGCGCCGTTTTTCTCTCGTGTCTGCGAAATCGGTACCGGAGTGTACAGCGCCAATTCGTGAGTGAAATCACAAGTCATAGCAACATTGATTTCTTTATATTTAGGGCTTCACTGGTTTCCTTTTCCCATTGCGGCCTTATAATCGCTATCGGCCTCAACTCCCACTGTTTGCAACTCTGTGGCCTGTAAGACTCCATAGTCGCCGCAGATGAAAAATTCGGATTTTATATGTTTCGCGGCGTTTTCGGCGTTACTACTGGGTGATTAGGCACTCTGACCGGATAAGTTTTCACTTGCGCTAATAAAAGCAGATACCACAAAAATTGGTTGTCGGTCCCTTTAATGCAGAGCGTGTCGTCTGCAAGCGAAAAAGGGTATGGTGCAAGTCGACGATCCAAGTGCAGGCGAATTGCAGTGTAAGGCGTCTCTATCTCTCGCTCCTTTTTTTGTCCGTCTTTAGCCGCGTGATAAGAGAGCGATTAGCAACTCTTACTGTGCTCCAACGTTTGTGGCCGCCATTTTCATGCAATAAACATCGCCTCCGAGATCCAGTGAGTATAGCGTTTTCAGTTACGGCTCCCAGATGGGGCGACAGTCTGCTAACCTCCGCCGATTTGGCCGTCGGCTTGTCCAGATTTCGGAACGCAGTTTGGCAACTGGTATGATTGAAGAACTCTGGGGCGGTGGTGGCGGACACCATCGCCATGAGTTTTGGTCACTGTAACAAGTCCTTGACAGCTTATGCTGTAAAACGCGGGTGCGCAAAATAAATTTAATTGGAGGCTACACAACATCGCTTGTGCTTTAGGGTGTCTCGATGCACGCTACTCTGCACATGGCGGTGACACGTTCGACAGCGCCGCCATTATGGTGTCGGAGCACGCCCTATGGCGGCAGACACCTCAAATTTAATGTCTGAATTTGTTGACTCTATTCAGTTTTGTTTTTATCGCACGTGTTTATATCGTTATGTTTAACGAAGAATCGAAGTGATTGAAGCGGCGGAGTCTACGTCATTCACTTCGACCCAATATGACGCTGAGCTGGACAAAGGGTGTCGCCACCCTGCGTGACGGTGCCGACGCCGAGGCACCTTAAGCCTGCCTAGGGGTACTGCGTATGCTTTGTTCCCAAAGGTGAACGTACACATTAACTCTGTGTTTACCGCTCTTACAACGCCAAGGCAAAGCGGCCGTGCGGCATATACAGAAACGAGCCACGTAGTGTCCTTTTTTTTTTTTTTCCTTTTCTTCGTCGCTTTTTTTCGGCCATCTTCATTTGGACAAATACATCGGGATTGCAGTTGGCGCGCCACAAGCCCACTCTCGTAGCGAGCTCGACGGAGCGGAAAAGTGGCTGTTTCTGCCAGACGAGTTCAAAATCCTTGAGCGTCTTGAGAGAAGTCAAAGTGGACACTATACTGTTAGCGATGGTGAAACGAAAATCGAACTTCAAGGAGAAACAGAATGAAAAAGAAAAGAAAAGATAGAAAAGAGTGTGACAGGGTAGCAGATGCAGATTCAAGATCTGTAACTGGAGCCGAGGACGTATAAGATGCCTTGAAAAGCTTCAGGACTTCGTGTCCCAGAGACAAGCTCAATCTGAACAGCCTCGTTACTTCTTGTGTTCTAGGAGCATTAATCGGAATGAAGATCATTTTGTTTTAATTACATAGGTACTAACCTGAGTGTTACACAGCTCGTACATATCGACGCACATAACTATGCAAGTTGCGTTTCACACAATGTCGCTCAAGCTTGCTGTAAGCAGTCGTACATAACGTAGTTCTGGTTAACGCGAACGAGGTCATTTTCACAGACCGCATAGTCCGATGCCGCAGTTAAAATGCTATAGAGGTAGCCTTAGCAGAGAACTCTAAAGGCTTACACTCTATAGAACCTCGCTGATACGATTCAGCATAAAGCGTTCTTCAGCATAATACGTTTCTTTTTCTTTTCCCGTGCCATATGATACGTGTCTTGTTTTTCGTATACATGGTTAGTGCGATCACGTTTGTAGCCGAATATGCATCACATCGCTGTATAAAATCACTACCGGAATTCCCAAACTCGCAGGTTCATAACCCGAGCTTAAATATAATTCCAGCGACCCAAGAACAGCGCGTCGCACACGCCCGCTACCGTGCAGATTCTGCTGCATCAGCGCGGACCAATCGCCTTCGGTAGAGGTATAGGAAAATCACTGCCATGCCACTGATTATAGCCGCCACATGAACTTTTGCTAGTGAGTTTGTAGCCAACTACGCCTATTTTTATCATTTTTGCAGCTCGCTTTGGGTAATACAATTCTCGGATAATACGTTTTATTTCCGGTTCCTGTGCAGATCGTATCAACGAGGTTCCGCCGTATATCGTAAGATTAACGATTCAAAATATAGTAAAGGCCGCAAATAAGTCGAAGATTCTTCACACCGCACTTGTAGTAGAGCCTACACCAGTTTGGAAAGCTCGTATTTCTAAAGCGAAAGTACGCAGCTTTAGCTACGACTCCATCCGGCGCGTCATGCGCACGGCGGTTATACTAAGGGTGCAAAAAAAAAAAAAAATGTCGGTGCTACTGCGAAATTGATTTAACTACTTTCACAGCTTTACTTTCTTCTTCCTTCGGTACAAAGCTGAAGCAGCGTTCTAAGATATAGGCGAGCAATAAGAACGCCTGAATTCGTTCATTTAGCGATCCCTCCTCCCCCCCCCCCCCCTTTTTTTTTCCATTCGACGTTTCGGGGAACTCGACAAAACCTTGAGGCCCCACAGTGTTGCAATTAACACAAGTCGAGTGTATAAATACATTGTTTTGTTGGATGACGACTAATTTACGGTTCGCCCTGTTTGGTTTCCATGCAATCACCCACCTTTCAAGCAGCTGCTGAGAGAAGTATGTAACGGGAATTATCATGGGAATTATGAAAGGGAAAGTTAGCATCCACCCGTTTTGTAGCACAGGGCTACAAGGAAATCCATACGGATTTCTCAGAAATGACAGCTTCTTAGTTGCCGAAAACTTCGTCCAGGTCCGAGGTTCGAACTCGCTCTGCCAATTGGACTAACCAGGAGGCTAGCGATTGAATTGTATTACACATAGGAATATAATGACGTGGGAATGACATCATGTGGAAATAACATGGTGTTAGCAGCCACTAAGGCTATCTGGTATTAGCGTCTGCTAATGCTAAATGTATCAACAAAACTCAATAAAACGCATTCCCTATCACGGTTTGCCGCACTTCTCGTCAACAACTGAAATGTCCACCATTTCCCCTCTTTCAGTGGCGCACCGACGGGGGGGGGAGGTTCGGGTGTTGTAACCCCCCCTGAGGTCGACCTAACCCCCCTCCCACCCCGTAACTGCTCCTATGTTCTAGAATAATGTGGAGCTAATGTCTGCAAAACGCTGTAAATATAATAAAAATAATCATCATCATTGATGTCACTATTATTTGGCATTTCATTTACTTTATTTTTACACACGCAACAACTGTGTAATCACTTGCCCGGCCCTTCGTGAAAAATTGAACCCGCCCCTGGCAGAAATCCTGGGTGCGCTACTGCCCTCTTTCCGAAGGTATGTCACGCTGCACTTTTTATACGTATGAGGTGCTGTCAACATCGGTATTTTTAGCGTGTTTGTATGGCCGCCAGCACTGGCCGGCACTCACCATTGAGTGAGAATAATTCACAGAAAGCAGCAACTGGGCACATTCCAAGTAAGCGACGTTTTTTATTGATCGCTGAAACCATTAGGAAACAAAAACAACGAAAATAAAAAAAAAGACTCTGGAACATTTTACACCCCTATCCTCGTAGAAAGAAGCCAAGCGACGCTCCCAGATTACACAAGGTGAGTACAGTTTTCTCATAGGCAGCACGTTGTACAGAGTTCATCACGTGCAGCAACGCGACAATCTACAATGCCAGCAACTCATATATGCGTACTTTTCATTATTCTACAAGAAAAAAGAAGAAAGAAAGGAAGCAGGCGCAACGTACACAGTTCAACCGATCATCTGTTCCTGCACTACACGGTTGGGTAATCTATACAAAATACGAGCAAAGGTGATGACAAACGGCTTCATCTGCACTAATGCCTGGGGTCGTCGTTACACGCAGCCGTGCCACTACTGTATGTCGACCTGGCTTCGACAGCAACCACCTAGTATTCGTACAGAGTTTCTGCTGCACAACAGAGACTATGGCTCCGCTAGAGCACGATGCTTACACATGGGGCTCAAAGTGCTACATTATGAACTTGCCAGCATGCACTGTTGGTCCCTGGGGCTTCGTCGTTAAAAGAAGTGTGAAATGCTTCACCTATAAGTGTTTCAACTGTTCGTCATTGTCGTTTACATCTGCAGGTCGTTAAAGCTACACAAGTCCTCTGGTCTTCACTAAGTCTCCTTTTCTTTTATTGGTTATTATTTTTTAGAAGGTACATAATCGCACTGCATCGGATTGCCGAGAGCTAGCTCTAGGTCGTTTTTGGTGTTGCCTAACTCGTCACTAGTTCTGTAGTGACTCAGACTGCATCACCGACATCTGAGTGCACCCGAACAAGTTTTCTTAAAAAGAAATAACAAAAACAACTTTATGAGACATTTTTTCCCTCGAACATAATATAACTGGCGACTTGATTAGTTACAAATAAAAACCCTTACAGTGCTGTCATTTGTGATTACATTCATAGCCCGACAAAAATACCATCCTAAAAAGCAGCCATAATCAACTGCCACTGGCAGAACATTGCACTATGATCCAGTTTAGACACTGGCAGCTAGAAAACGCGCAAAAAGAAAATGCAGGTGGCATCGCCACTCTGCGGTTGAAAGAACCATGACGTCAGAGATTTTGACAACATTTTCTGAGGCCCAAGAAATTACTTGTCGGTAAAGATATGATATACACTGTGTTGTGGTCGGAAGCCAAGGAATTAATATAGCGTGTTTTGGACACCTTTACTATGCCAAGGCGGCCGGATAACAAAAATAAAAAAAGGGGGTGGGGAGTGGTGTTCGTGACATCAATCGCTCCGAATTTCGAAGCGAAATTAAAGAGTAAAACTTCCAACCTTCGATTGCTCGTCTAATGTAGAAAATAAGATGGCGTTATTAACCACAATAGAGTTCCCAAACAACAACTTATCTGTTTAAACCACTTCAATGTTTCAAATTAGTGTCGCTTTAGGATGTTCACTTGTTTCTTCCAAGTAATATTGCCACATTCCTCTGCAACTTCTGCATCAGTTGACCACAGGCACGATGGAAATGAAACTGCCTTAAATTATAACTTTAGAACTGAACATAAGGTACGCACTGAAAATGTAAGATGAACATATTACTGATGTTCCCAAATCAAAAACATTAAACTCGTTCTGTTTCCGGCTCTTCCCGCTCAATGACCATACAGTACTTCTGGTGAAACCCATGCAAGATACAGGCTGCTCTAGCTTGCCACTCCTGGCACCTTCATAAGATAGGCTTTTATAAAGTGTCTCGGCAATAAACTCACATGAGAAATCGCACCTGGAGGAATGATTAGCCTTTTCATTTTCTTCTATAGTTACTTCGTCTTCAAGCCTTGCTAGTACTGAAAGCAGCTACAGTTCAAGAGGACATATGCTACTTAAGAACAAAAGGATGATTCCTACTACAGCCTAGCATCCACTGCACATAGTCTGACAACTTGGCCATGGCAAGACGTAACCATGCATAACTCACCTGGTTCATTAATATTTTGGGCATGGTTTGCATACACATGCTGCCTTCTATGGGAAGAAGTAAATGACAATAGGTGCTATATGCATCAAATAAGGAAACAAATACAGTAAATATTAAGTAGCCCAAGTCCATCATGATGCCAAGAGCAATGGCAATAGGTTTTGTAATGTGCTGCAACAGGAAGAATCCTAGTATACAAAATTGTGCTCAGCTTCGCCATAAAGCTAAGGCTTACATTAGTGCGGAAGAGGCTCAAACTTAACTAGAACAAGAGAGCAATGGCCTAGAAATTCTATTCCCTTGGACAGCGCTGTTAGAACAGATTAAAAGGCACATTAAAAGCTTTCAAACAGTGGACAAGACAAAGGACATAGCATTAACTGAGAACACTGGCAGTGCAGTGTTAAAAAACGCATGAACAATGTGGGCTTCTGTTCAGAAAGGAGCACGGCATGCTTTGTTCACGCACGCATGTAACAATGATACAGTGAAAACATGCACATGGTGCAGCGTCTAGAGATACATCACGAGCAGCAGTCTTCAAATACACAGCGCAGCAACCACCTGAGGCTTATTTTTGTTTACAATAATGAAAAGTCCAACATTTAATATTGCTTTCAAGTGCAGCTCCTTTCATAAAATGTGAATGACACTAGTTATCTAGTAAACCTGCAGCTGAATTCAAGGGATGCTCCAAAGGTAGAACTAGAGGGGTGCCTTACTCCCTGTTGCCCCTGCCGTGCCACCGCCAGATGAAGTGCTCACTTACGTTCCACGCCCTCCTCCCACCAAAATTAATGCAGAACATGATTATAAAAATGGTATACTAATTTCACATTAGTACAGCAATATTAATTACAGTTCATGAAAAGCCAGTGCACTAGGGTACGCAGTGGAGCCAGCAGCTGACAGTAAACAAACACAGGCCAACAGTCAACAAAAAAACAAAGGCTTTGGTGATTACAATATCAGAAGTTCGTATGAGGCTTATTTTCAGAGACTATCCTAAAGCTATATGCAACTATTGCCATTAAAGATTATTATGTCAGCATTAGAAGTCTCAGACACCCCAACTACCAGCCCTAATGTGAAAGCTCATTTCATAAAAGCATGAAATAGTCATCAACATTGTGACGTGCACATAGCAGAGGTCAAATGATCGACTTGCTCGTGACCCTAAAAGGCTTAATGCACATGCAGTCACAATGCTTTAGTAGTGTCCAGACGAGCAACAAGTGTTTTAGACAAAAGAACTCTTCTCGGTGCTCCCTGATGAGTACTGCACTTTCCTTCGTGCTCGTGTGATGACCCTAATATATGTGTGTGCCTGCCTCCAAAGGCCCTACATTGTGGCTGTGCATTTCTATCCTGTCTTCTCTGCAACAAGTAAGTATTGCCAGGAAGCAAAAGTTCATCATGCCAGAGTCTGCCACGTGCATTTGCCATGAAGTACTGAACAAGTGCACGTGATTAAATAATTTACTGGTAACCCAATCATTCACTCACTTCAAGGTGACCTTCGTAAATGAGTTAATGCAAGTTTTCAGTACAACTAAACGTCACAGCAGCTGTTAGAACAACATAAACGATGGGAAGAACAATACAGTGCACTCCGTGCAGGTTGAGAGTTGTCTAGTAATGACCCCTGCGTTCTTCACTAAGAGACTGTGAATCCCCATTTTTGTTCCTAACCAGAAGGTGTGTTTAACGGCCTAAGCAAATAAAGGTATGAATTAAACGAACATCACTTTTAAATATCCACCAGTGTAGGCTGAGATGTTTAAAGAACAACAATTTGTTTTTCTTTTTCTTTTTTTCCTAGCAACCGCACACTAGGCAGATGGAAAGAGGTATTATGTATGCCAAAGAAATGCAGTTTTCCTTCCTCAAAGTATCAATAACATTATTTGTAGTTTCAGTTGTTTGAGAAAACAAGCCTTAAATTCAGCTTTTCTAGCAATTATCTATCAAATTTATGCAGGCAGTTTGCTCAGTAAGTCAAAGCAAGAGCACTTCCTCAAAAGCCGACATCACAAAAGTAGCCATGTTGCTTCCGCTGCCAGGCAGACACATTACTAGGAATTTGAAGAGCCCAGCTCACGCAGGAACTAAGTTTGGTTCAGTAGCACAGCTGTACAGTACAGCAGAGGGAGTTTCAAAACCCCTAATTAACATGTATGCCTTGACCATGACATTAACATAGTGCTTGTAGGCCTAATTGCAAAGACAATATGCAACTTCACAACAGCTGGTTATTATCCGTAACACTATACACAAGTGCATTAATGCTATTTTTGCTTTTTCGTTCTTTGAACCATTCTGAAGTCATACAACAAAAAAGTTTGTGTAACAATAGATGACCAACACAAACATGATTACATGGTACTATTATGTCTGTGCATGTGCAGGATGTGTCCCTGACAACCTCTCGCATCCAGGACCATTCATAAGAATGCACATGTCCTAATGAGCAATATGGGACAACAGCCGAGAGCACATAACAAAAGGCTGCTACCTCATTGGAAAGACAATTTCTCAGCAAGAGATCACACAGCTGTTTTCTGCCTCACAAATCACAGCGACCGACCGGCATTCCTTATTAACAGCAGACAAATGCATCGTGCTCAAGCTTGGCCACGTGCTGTGCAGCCAAGTTCTAGAACAAAGTGCGACTGTTCTTTGGCATAAACTCTGAATAATTTTAACCAGGCTTCCATGCTTTCCAAGAAAATATTCATAACAAGAGAACAATGTAAAAAACAAACAACCTGTGAAACAGAGGAAATATATATTTTTTTTTTTCTGTAAATGCGGTGTCTTTACTCTGGCTGCTATATAAAGCCAGCACTACCTACTAAGTGGTTCAAATGCATTATGTGTGGAGCTGCGGCGCACATGCAGAGCCATGTTACTGCATGGCAACACTAAAGATTGCTGTGGGGTTAACAGCATTTGTTATATAGAAGAGCTAGCAGTTGACAATTATGTGTGCAAGCTACACAATAAGAAGCACTTGGGTCAATGCTTCAGTCATATGACTCAAAAACAGCTTACCCCAGAGTGCACAGAGTGTGAATTAATTCATTCAAAGTAAGGCACATACATTTCTTCACACATAGAGTGGACAACACTGTGTTAGTGGTGTTATAAGTACATCCTCAATGGAGGTAACAAGAAAGAACGCATGTATGATGAAACACAGGCAGTTAACATAGCTTTCCACGCAGGTCGTCCCTATGAAAACAGACAGGCATTCGTGCATGACATGCTGTGGGATAAAAGCATGTTCAGGACACATACAGAAGCATGCATGCACACTCAGAGCTATCTAACTCTGAAAGAAGTCAAACCATCTAGACAGCCTCCTATTGCAAGACCTTCCACATCATTCCATGCTGAGCATCCATCCATTAAAAGCTCAGTGCACGTTCAGATTAGACAGGAAAATGACAAATGGGAATGTGGAGTGTTTGGTCACTTGTCAAGCCGCTTCAGGAAGTAAACTGGATGTTTAACTGCAAAATGAAGAATAGGGGCCTATTGTGCTGCAAACCTAATACAAGTGGCTGAAGGCAAGAATCGATATGAACAAAATTATATCACAGACTCTCGCAATGCGACCAAACCACTAGCAGCCAAAAGGCACCAGAAAAACAAAAGGAAAGACAACAGAATGGTGCCCACTAGAGCTTATGCCTAAAACAAGATATTGTTTACGTACTTTGAACAGTAGTTCCACTGAGCGAGCACTTTATGTAAAGTGTTGTATTTAAAGTAGTAGTGTCTTATGTATGTATATATATATATATACAGGGTGTTTTGTTTTTACTCATGCAGATCTGTTATAAAAGGAGAGGGTTGACTAGTCACAACATGTAACCCACCTTTACTGACCAGTTAATGGGCATGCCAGACACTGGATAGGATCTCTGTACAGAAGACATGTTTCCAAAAGCTTTCAATATTACTGTTAATAAGGTTTGATAACAGAACATTTAGTGCCTAAAGCTAGGTTGGTGGAACTAAAGACATGTTTCTTAAAATTTTTAAATATTGCTGTCAATAAGGTATGATAATGGAACACTTAATGCCTGGAGCTAGGCTTGTGGAACTGACTAAGGGTGAAATTAGCAAATATCTTAAATGACATGTGTATATGTGTTTGAAGCCTTAACTGCAGTCCATTCTTGCAAAGAAGACAACTATACCCAAACACTATATGGGATATGCATTGATGCCACGGAGGAACCCATGCTGCACAGTCAGCACTAATTAAAGCCTTATATTATCGACAGCAAAACAATGTAAGCTGTAAATATGACAGAAATATGGCACGTGCAACACTCCCCATGTACTGAATTTGCATAAACATAAATAATGAAAGCCCTTTCTTTTCTTTTTCTAATTTCAAGAATAAAAATATGACCTACACATTACGTAAAACTGCACTAAATACAAGAACATAACCTTTTAGCTATTTTTTCAATGGATGATTATTAAGAGTTGGGAGACATCAGGGCTTCACATTAATTGTCGTCTAATGTCCAACTGCCAGGCATTCGAAACACTGGAAGACAACTAGCTCCAGGATACATCTACATAAATAAACTTATCAAAGTAACCTAGCACAAGGTTTTGCACGATGCAGCGTAACAGTGTCACACAGGAAATGATGACACTTACCAAGAGCCTGAATTCTTTGTTAGCTTGTTGTGCTTTCTGGCAGTAGAAGTGAAGTAAGCAAACACTTATCTTTCTTTTTTTTTGTTTTAAAGCCCTTAACATGCATTGCCACAGGCTTATCAGGTTGTTCAATTATTTCTAAAGAAACTCCCACATTGCGGTGACTGCTTATGTTCATGTTGATGTGATAGCAAAGTTCAGAAAGCAACATTAGTGATATTTCTTATGTACCTGGAATACTTGGTTGTTCATTTGCACTGCCACAAATACCAAACAGTAGATGCACAAACAATTTTGATGATCAATTTCAGTTTGTATCGAGTATTGCATATTGCGAGAATTTTTTAAAAAGTTTTTTCAAGCTTGCAAATTCTGCAACGAATGAGTGGTTGTAGATTAAAATGACCATATCATTGCGAATGTTGCCATGACCAGCTATACAGTTTTAAATCTTTTATCAAAAGCAATAACAGAAGGGAAGAATTGTGGTTTGTACTAGAGGATAATGAAAAGCATGCATTGGAACACAGTACTGCTCAATATATTTTATAAAAAGAGCTGACGGAAAAGTAGTTGAACAGGGAATGTGGCTACAGCTAACGTTTCGACAAGCGGACAAGCCTCCATATTCTCCTAAACTTCTCGAACAGAGCCTTAATGGCACGAAACCTCAAGTTTGACACCAATTTGTAGACTTTTGTAAGCACAGTGTATTTTGTACAATTAGAGAAATTTTGAATGACTAAGGTTCCATGCTACTGCAACTGGTAAAAGTTACGCCAGGTAGCAAAGTGCTCAACAATATGGCTCAGCCACAGGGAAGCATGAAAGTAGTTCATTCCACAATGAAAATACACAGGTATCCGAGCTTGACTGATAACATGAAATGAATTCTGAGCAGCTGCTTTCATGGGTTGCATCAAAGCTTGGTAAGACCAAGGCCTGTTTTCGCAAGGGCATGCTTGGCAGCTCACAACAGCTATCACATCAAGTGCTACAGTACACACCATGGTAACCATGCCAAGAATCTTGGAAGTGGGTTCGACTGACATAGGAAGCAGCCTGAAGATTGGAACCAATCAATTAGAAACCACCTCGTCACACCTCCACTTTCAACAAGTTTGCATGCATTCTTCTGACTGCATTCAAGGAACATTGCATGCAGCGAAGAAGATGCGAACTGAATTCATGCAACACGACATATTCCTAGACTTCCAACATTCACACTAGCAATAACATGCAAGACACATCTAGCAGTAGGCAGTGGGTTAACAGAAAATGCTCAGCTACCTCAAAATGTAAAGTAGATGACGTTATTGCGCTAAAGCACAAGATTGAGCAAAACTCTATTGACAAGCAAACCGTGTGGTTGGCATTGTAAAAGGCAATGAATGACTTTTCTTAAAATAATTAACTTTATAGCATTACTGCACCACCTTGGAGCTTTTTTTCATCACATACATGTTCAGAATATCAACTGGCTGCTATGTCAAACATTCTAGCATTTTGAGAGTAATTCTGGATTCTTCATTATGAAAAAATTCACAGTTTCATCAGAATGGCAAAGAAATTATTGCGATAGCAACACACTGGAATACTATAAAAAGTAATGTCAAGTAAGTTTTTAGGGGCGATGTGCTTCAGCTTTGTCCTCCCCAACCGCTGTATTCTGTCTGGTAACTGACTTGTGCCGTGCCTCATGCACAGCTGTACGTTGCGCTGCTTGTGCCCATACATGCAAGTGCGTTTCCTTCAGCACGACCAATGCTTGGGCAAAGCTCGATGAAATGTGACACACAAGAAGTGATGATCAGTGCGCGCTGCTAGCCCGAAGAGACACAGTGGCCAAATCACGTGACTGAGCACTTCGAGCGGAGATGGTGCTGCGCAAGAGCTAAGCAGCGAGAACTTTGTGCCACCTCATGATAAAAGCGTAAATAAGCCTCTGTTGCAGGACATAGCTCAGAGAGCGGTGCCATGTTGCCATCTCCAAATAGTATATATAAAATGGACACTGCTTGCATTTCCAGCAAGGCTCCACTGTGACCTAGTTGTCTGAGAAACTCATTTCGGCGGTCGCTGCAAAGCCAAGTGGTCATGGGTTCAAATTCCTGCTAGGGTGCCGCATGCAAATTTCTTGGAGGCTGTTTTTATTGAGGATTTTGATTTACATACACATATTATATCTTTACAGAGCATGAAGGTGATGGCTGACACCAACGGCAAAAACTCCGTTGAAGTGTCCACATAATTGCTATCGCAATAATATTACTCCCTTTATTATGTAAATTCTTGGTGTATGAAGTCTGCACATATGAACCTTGTCATTAAAGATTCCATTAGCACTGAGTGTGGGAGGAAAAAGAATTCTTATGAGTGACAGTTACAGACGTGTTGCAATTTTACTGCCATAGAAATCATAAGAAACAACATATCTATATGAAGTTCATATCATTTGATAATTGAAAAAGTAATGTCATTATGTACAGTCAGTACAATCAGTGATAAGTTATGGGCCCTGGCCACATTTCAGACATTTCAAGATGATGAAACATGAAACTTTCTTGTGGCACTGTGACTTGAAGCAGATACATATGTTGGTACAGTGAACATTAACGTTGAAGTGTTACGAAAATGACAAGAGGTTTAGGAAAGCAAAGAAAATTCCACACTGGCTTTGTCTATTCTTTTTCTTTCTTTTAGTTCCTTCACAAATGTTCATCTTTCTTCAGACCATTAGTGTGTACCGAATCTTTCCTATTAAGCATACATATTACACCTAGGGAGTGATAGGTTCTGAAATGCAGCCCTGTCATCTAGGTAAAACCTTTTCGATGATGGCCACATCAAATGATGGCCACAATGCATGGGTGATGAGTGAGAATAAATCGATTGAGTAAAATGGTCACACTCACTTCCTTCACGTTCTGACATGCCCAGGAATAAGATGCTGCCATTGACACATTTACACAGCTCTCTCTCTCCTTCAGTCGCAGGCAAATGCCAAGAAGGAAAAAACACCATGTATATACATACCGATATACATAATATATACGCGTGTAACATTTGTATGTACGGTACTACTGTACAGGTTCTATCTCATGAAGGAAGACTGTATGCTATATGCACACCATAATAATGCCTACAACTGCTATACAGCTTCTCTATGTACAAGCCTCCCTTGACAACACAGGAAGGTGCCTGAGGAGAAAGACCAGTAAAGCAAGACTGAAGCTAGGAGAGGAAACCGACAACACAGAGTCCTCAAGATAGTGTTAACTGCGTGCTAAACGAATAATCTAAAATGCAACTTCAGTTCGCATTCCCAAGAAAGATAAACAGTCTTTGTGGAAGAGAGCACAAAAATTATGGAGGACACTGTTCTCGAAACTGCAGGTACACAGGCTTTGGCGCTCCAACAACGAAACCAACTTCGCACAGACAGATTGCCAAGACAACACCGCAAACAGCAAAAGTATGGCAAGCCTTGTGACGTGAGGGGTACCTCTGTGAGCAATGCGCCCCTCCTCTAAACTACTAGCCAACAAGACCACCAACACTGCGTGCACGGCCATGGAAGAAAAATACTTTGTAGCAACACATAGTATCATGTATATCACAAGGAACCAAACATAGGCAGGTTCATTAGCTTTGGGTATGTCGTCCACAGCTGGACTCAATACCTTCGCCCACACAGCATTAAATGAAATGCCAGCGAAGGGTTCAAGTTTCTTCCCTACATCAATGAGCAGTGTGGCTCCTAATACAAGCATTCGTAACATAGGGGAATGTGCATCATGTCAGAACTAAGTTCTCCCATTTTACCTAAGAAGGGCACACATTTTGCAGGGCATAAACTGTTCACCCGTATTTGACTATGTCTATAAGCAAAAAATGAAAAAGGTAAATCATAACCTTTTTCTCCCACAAGGTTCTATATGTAGCCCATTTTTCATCACGACTGAGTCTTGGATAAAATTACAGTAGAATTCCAGTAAATGGATATAACTTAAATGAAGCAGGTGCCTCTAATATGGTTGATTTTCTGCTTCACTGCTGTTACCATATGCACGTTTCTCAGTAAATGACAATTCTGTTCAATGGAATGCATTTTCTCAGACCTTCTAGGTTTTGTTTAACAAGATTCTACTGCATCTTACAACATCCTCAGTAAAATTTAATGTGTTTTCATACTGAGCTATCTCCACAGCTACCACATTAGTCTCATCATAAGCACACAGTGTGAGTACCAAGAAAAACATGAATACTTGTGAACATGCTTTCGTGAACCAAATTGCCAGCAGCAAGAGCCAGTATTCAGACATCAAATAAAGAGCTGACTTAGACTTACTTCAGTGAACTCACTATAAGCAGCATGTGATCAGGCCATATTAAGTGGTACGCTGCGGACTACCACATTACTAACTCTATCACTGCAAGTAAGCGCTACAACCAACCATGCTGCTTGTCCATAGGTGTGAGAGTTATGATCTGATGAACTTTTAATTTACAGGAATGAGACATGACAAGATACAGTAACTCCTCGTTAACAGTTAACCAGGCACTATAATGGCAGAGCTCTGCCCCTGCCCCTATGTGCCTAGAGTGACCATACAAGTACACTTGCCAGAGAGGAGTGAGCTATTTGTCTATGTCTATGCCCTGAAGCTACTAGCTTGAGGTATGTATTCATTCAAGGTGAGATCATATGTTACCATATTACACAAGTTTAGAAGGTAGTATATAACTGAGGCTTATCCTGTGAGGAACATTGCGCAGCTACGCAGCTAATAGCCTGAACTAGTAGTAGTGCACTCTGCGAACACCACACCAAATGTTATCACCTGAACTGTCACCCAAGAATGAACCTTATAGCAGGAATAATTACCTCAGTGCATCTATGGCTTCAATGTGTTTAAGCCATACTGATGTGGGTATGCATCCTTAAAGGTGATTACATTATATAGAATATGTACGTGAAATATGTTATCCTTCCTGTTCAAGCATATGCACTTTCATGGTGCATCTTCCGCAGCATAGATCCCATCAAGCAGTATAGACATGTCTGATAACCACGAGCTTCGCCTATCACTAAGGTGGTGTCTTTATGACTAGTCCGCAGCCCCCTGAAGGCCAAGGGGCCATACATATTGAAAGTAGAGCAATTTATGCCTGCAGAGCATATATGTGGCACAAACAGGAGGTCGTAGTATGTGACACTCTGAGAAAGAGGGCAAGCTAAGAAAATATGGTAACTTTGTGTTATCTTTCTCTCTCATCTACATTTTTTCGTGTATTTTTCATAATCTGTTAAGCAGTAGTAGTGAACAAAGGTTACACATAGTGTACCCCTGTTCAACAAAAGGTCAGGTCACAGGTCTCCATGTCAATAAGACATCTCTAAGGAAAAAAATATGTATAAAAATAAACACTGCATTTTTATTTAAGTATACAACTTATGCAATCTGGAAAGAATGTATAAATACTAAACTTCTCCTGTGTATCCTGAAAATGCATACCTTTTTCAGTTTTAGAGATCTTGAATGTCTTTCTTTTTTTTTTAGTTCAGGAAACTATTGCTTTTCTAAATGCTGAGAACAAACAAACTGTACACAAGGTTAATAGGATATAAACTAGCACTCCTGAGAATTGCCTGAGCATAGCTACTGCTATAATGAAAGGAAATAAATGTAAAAGAAAAGGCTAGTCTGATTACATATATGTTTACATTATATAGACCAACTAACACAGCGGTGAAAGAGAGAAGGTACAAGCCAATTTTCTTTTCTACCTTTCCACATCAAATCAGCCAAGGTGTATTAGACCAGCTTTAAAGTGGGCGCGGCTTTCCTCCTACCAACTGAGTTTCTGTTGAGCAGATGTCCTTTTGTACAAACTGAAGAGGAAACAAGGCTTAGTGATGATGACAAGTAAGTACAATACATACAAACCCCTCCATCAACCGCACTCCACAATATCTCGTTGTGCTTCCACATCAACAGCACACGCATGTGCATGCGCGTGTCTACAAAGGTGTCTCAGGAAAAAGACCTGCACACGAGGTTCGTATGGAGGAGTAGTACACTTTGACAGAACAGCTGAAGTGAGCAAAGTGAGGAAAATGGAAACAATGTTTCTGAAGGTGCAGCTGGAAAGAGTTTGGAGAAGAACAAGGATGGGCTCAGTGGGCAGGTGCCAGCAATAGCTGCGATGCCATAGTCGAGGCTACGAGAAGACGAGAAAGAAGACAATGGCAGCACAGCAATGCAGACAATGAGCAAGATGAACGAGACGAGGCAGGCAAGCTGGCAGGGGCGCTTCCTCTTGGCCACCTGCTCGTTTGCGATGTTCAGGTGGAAAAGGAAAAGTGGGGAGTGCCAAAGGGATGGGATAAGAGAAATGCATGGCTGTTAATCTCGGCACACCATGTGCTCTCAGAATGGTACCAGTTTAAACTGGTGACACACATGGTGGGTTTGCAAAAATATGACAAGCTGACAATGCTATAGTTCTTGTGGTGTATAGCTACAGTTAGTATGGTTTAAAGACTAAATAATATAATTTATAGTGTTTCACATACCAATACGATGATATGATTTAGGCATGCCATTGCGAGGGACACCGAATTGATTTTGACCACCTGGGATTCTATGAGGACTACCTTAACCTAAGTAAACGGGTGTTCTCCAATTTCACCCCACCAGGAAAGACAACCAAAGAAGCATTCCGAAATACAGTAAAAGTATTAATGACAATTAAGGAAGGCACTGTATAATGAACATCATTTTTTAGACTATTCATTGTGGTGGTTGTCTTGCTCTTTCTGCATGACTAATTATGATCCTTAATGCTTACTTCAGCACACACAAGACATAAACAGTACATAATTCTTCCCTGTGTCCGTGTCTTTTGTGTGCGCTGAAGTAAACATTCACGATGAATTCGTACCAACTCGCCCAATTTTCAACCCCTTTGCAATAATTGTAATGGTCAAACATTGCCTCCTCTTGTAGGCTGACACAACGAAGTGCACCTAGAGGAGGTTGCTTCAATGGAAAAAAGAGCAAGAGAAAGGGTGTGCTCTGTTTTCTTCTGTCCTAACAAAGCAGGAGGTCCTCCCAAACACGACGTAAGAGCAAGATTTAACATACTTGCGATACTATGGAATACACTAAAGTGCAGCTACAATTCCGTGCTGACAACATAATGCAGCCCTTGTTAAAGCATCTCTACCCAACAAAGACAAGCCAATGCTTAGGGACCAGTCGCATAGATATGCTTAGTGTTTCCAAAGGGGAAAAAAAAAAGACTGATGATGATTTTGTGGAGCATATCACTGGGATCGAGCTCACCAGGTTCTCTTCAGAACTGGAAGCAGAGGCAGGCCCAAGCAGCCGCAGGTTGGCGGACTGTGCCATTTCACTGGGTTGGTGAGCCTTGGACAGTTTGTCATCTGAAAAGACGAGGCGTTCCTTACTCATGGACATTACCACGTGATAAGCTCACATTATAACACATCCCCTTTCGTGCGCAGGCAGATCATATATTTTTGTACTTTCATAAGCTCATACCGTGCACTTACAGCAGCAGGTCTAAATATGTACTGCTTAAAGCGACTATGTCAGTGCATGATTTGCCATCGCTGTTTACACATGGTGCTTGTGAAATCATGGTTTTGCCCGTGCCAATTCCTGTTCTTGTTTGGTTGATTTATTATCATTACTGTGCAACTGTATAAACGACAGTGACCTTTCTAATATGGCCTGTTTTCTCACTAGATAGTTGGGAGCACTTTCATTTTCCTGTGCAAGGTCAACAATGTTACACCTCCTAAGTGCACTGAAGCACACGCACAATCTGCTACCCTAGTTCCTGATGTAGTCTGTTGTTAGCTTATACATATTATTATGTTTACTGCATTCAATTACTTTAATTTTTCATAACACAGTGAAGTGACATTGCCTACCATATTTTTCAGCTTATTTCTCTGCATATTTACTTCAGTAGCTGCATAATGAGTGAATGCTATTCACATATCTCCAAACTTAAAAATTTATTTATGCAATTAGTGTTTACGTTAGTTATGTTGTGCTATTCTCGTGCAAACCCAAGCTTTATATGTTACTATTGAGATCTTGGGGCTACAATAAATAAACAGTGTGACTATTTCCAGACACAACAGCATTCCTAGAAGGCTATTCACCTCAGATAGCCTTAGGACAAACTACGTAGTATGGCACAGTATACTATACAGTGCTGTATCAGCATGTGCAGTTAAACTACCCAAGGCAAGCTTCATCAGCATATATGTTATACAGAACTGAAGTGTACATGAGAAAAGCAACAACGCACCTGGATTAAAGATGACGTAGTCAACCACAGATCCTAAAACCGCATCCGTATGTAATGAATCGCTGAGTGCACGTATGTCCATTGTAAGCCTGGGTATGAAACAAAGCTTTTGTCAAAAATGCACCACATTATGTGACCACAGAAAGCATCTTATGTGTGTAAGAAATAAAAGAAAGTGCCAATAGTGCTAGTGGTAGAAAAGTTGCAAGGGTAAGAGCTTTCACAGAGCTAACAAAATTTTTGGACAAATACAATTTCTGATCATGCCATAAGCTTAGTGGATGCATGTTATTTTAACATTTAGTCCTCATGCTCCTGAAATATATGACAGAAGAAGCCACAACACAGCGCAAGAGCAGTTATACAAGAACATATGTATAGTTAATGATCCTTACTGTTATGGATTGTGTCCTTTATTGCACACGGTAAAAAGCCGATCACGATGCAATGAAATCTCAAAGTATAATGATGGAGATAACATTTAATACAACTTCAACAGAAATGAAAGTTGGGCACAAATGGCAATAATTTATTATTTAAGTGCAGCCTGCGCAAGAAAAGAACCAGCACAGAACAGCAGTTGTTAAAGGGGTCCTGAACCACCCTCCGGGCTTGGTGAAAGAACAATTCTCTACGGCTTCCTACGCTGCAACGAACATCTCAGCCAAATGCTGTAGTCATCCGCGAAGCGTAGCGTTCACAAGCGGAGCACAAAGCTTCCACTTCTTCAGGAGCCCTCAACTCAAAAAGCGCCTTCTCCTCACGCTCTTTGAATATGCTCTATTTCGTCATAGAGCATTTACAAGGAGCGTCGCTGCTATTGGCCGATGGCAGACACGCCCGCCTCGGCTGTGTGCGGGCCCTTCGCAGCGCGCCTTTTTTAAAACCGTAAGCGCGTGCGTGCCGTGCGTGCCGTGCGCTCGCTTTTCCTTGTGTTGTGAGCACCTCTATAGGCAAAATAGTTGCTGGAAATACGTAAAAATATATTTGTTAATGCGCAAGCCTCATAGATGCCATTGGAAGGCGTCCGTAAATACCTCGGCGTGGACGCGAACGGTGCGGTGCAAAAGTCACCATAAATATAGTTTTCCAAGAAGCTAACAAATGCATGCCTGCAGCCGTAATACATCATAAATTAATCCCAAACTTAATTCATCAGTGATTGTAGATAGTTTATCCCTATGGTACTCCAATGCGCCACCTTCTAGTCTCGTACTCAATACAGGGATGGAGTCGACCCAAAATATTTCTTCACAAGGTAGATTAAAGGGGTCCTGAACCACCCTCCGGGCTTGGTGAAAAAACATATTCTACGGCTTGCCTACGCTGCAACGAACATCTCAGCCAAATGCTGTAGTCATCCGCGAAGCGTAGCGTTCACAAGCGGAGCACAAAGCTTCCACTTCTTCAGGAGCCCTCAACTCAAAAAGCGGCTTCTCCTCACGCTCTTTGAATATGCTCTATTTCGTCATAGAGCATTTACAAGGAGCGTCGCTGCTATTGGCCGATGGCAGACACGCCCGCCTCGGCTGTGTGCGGGCCCTTCGCAGCGCGCCTTTTTTAAAACCGTAAGCGCGTGCGTGCCGTGCGTGCCGTGCGCTCGCTTTTCCTTGCGTTGTGAGCACCTCTATAGGCAAAATAGTTGCTGGAAATATGTAAAAATATATTTGTTAATGCGCAAGCCTCATAGATGCCATTGGAAGGCGTCCGTAAACTACCTCGGCGTGGACGCGAACGGTGCGGTGCAAAAGTCACCATAAATATAGTTTTCCAAGAAGCCAACAAATGCATGCCTGCAGCCCGTAATACATCACAAATTAATCCCAAACTTTAATTCATCAGTGATTGTAGATGGGTTTATTCCCTATGGTACTCCAATGCGCCACCTTCTAGTACTCGTACTCAATAACATGGCTGGAGTCGAACCCAAAATATTTCTTCTACAAGGTAGATTAAAGGACGAGGTCTGATTACGGTGTACTTGAGTGGATTAGAGCTCATTAAGGTGCATTAGGGTGGATTAAGACAGACGGAGGTGCATTAAGGTGGACTATGGCATATTATAGAGCGGATTACGCTAGACTTAGATTAGGGTGAATTAAGGATTACAGCAGATTAGGGTTGACTAAGGTAAATTAGTTTCGAATGAAATCATTACATCTGTAATGTTTGGCTTAATTTGGCGTAACTTAATAATCTGAGCTTATTGAGACTTGACTTAGTCTTAACTTAATTAGCCAGGACCTAATTAGTGTTACACTAATTAGACTCGGTCTAATTAACTTATACCTAATGATACATTGTTTAATACGCTGGTATTCATTACTCATGATATAATTATGCTTGCGGTAATTAGTCATATCTTAATTATGCATGGCCTAATTAGTACAGGCCTAGTTACGCTGTTCTTTGACATATTATCTTAATTAGATATCGCTTGATGAATACTACCTGAAATAGGCCTGATTTAATCAGTGTTAGCCTAATTAGTCCTGAAATGTTTAGTCTCAACTTAATGAGGCTTGACCTTGAAGTCTTAGCATAATTTACCTTTGATTAATAAGTGCTAGCTTAGGTTTG
Source organism: Hyalomma asiaticum (assembly GCA_013339685.2). Classification (NCBI taxonomy): domain Eukaryota; kingdom Metazoa; phylum Arthropoda; class Arachnida; order Ixodida; family Ixodidae; genus Hyalomma; species Hyalomma asiaticum. Next base: position 32,138 of record JABSTT010002844.1, read on the forward strand.
ACTTAACTAGTAATAACCTAGCTATGCGTGATTTAATTAGTACTAATTAATTAAACAAGGTCTAATTAGAAGCTTGCTTACACTAGATTTGTTCATATCAGCTAAATTAGGCTTCGCATAATTAGATTTACCTTAATTAGACATGGTTTATTAGTATCGTGGCTTAATTAATTATAAATCATTAGTATCCGCTTAATTAGGTGTGACTTACTTGTCATAGCTCAATTCAGGTTGAATTAGTTCAGTTTGGCTTGGTTTGGCTTAGTTGGATTAGTCCTGTCTGAACTAGGCCTCAATTAATTATTCCTAATTAGGCTCTCTTGAATAAGACTTAGCCTTACCTAACTAGTCCTAGGAATCTTAATTAGGCTCCATTGAATGAGACTTAGCCTTACCTAACTCGTCCTACGGAGCTTTGTCTTTAGTACAGCGTGGTAGTGTTATGCTAGCATTACATAACTTAGCGGAGTTTTCGGCAGATTTGCCAGTTTCACCAATAGCTTAAACAGCTTCACTGTTAAAATTGAACTAGTGTATTCACACATTAAATTAATCCATCCATCTTACCGCATGTCAACGCACCTTATTCCACATTAACCTGTCGGCAAGGGTCCGAGTTGTGAAGGTCTTCCTTCCGAGTCATAGTAGTCACGTTCGAGCCCGGCAGCATGATTATCCCGTCTACAATCACTAATCAACAATTAACTAACTTGGGGTTATGCAGGACAAGGTGGAGCAGCGTTGGCAGTTGCGCTGTTTGTCCTGACGCCGCGTTATGCGCAATATCGACGACACGCAGCGCACTGACAAAGTAAACGCTCACACCTGCGAGCCTAAACGTATGTGATGAACGAAAACAAAGCTTCGGAGGATCGAAAAAAAAAAGAATGCGGTGATCGCGAGGGCACGCGACCGAGCCCAGGCGCGAAGCGAGCAGGCGGCCACAAGCGCGCTGCGAAGAAACAGCCCCTAAACAGCCCCCGGTAGTCGCGCGCTTTTCGTCAGCCACTGACACGTCGCTGAAGTCTGGTGACGTAAAGCGGTGGGCGGGGCACCTCCTTCGACGCCGCCCTAAGGAGCTCTGTACCCTCTATTCCGCAGAGTTGAAACAGGACTGGAAAGGGAAGTTTTCCGGTCGCAATATCTTCGCTCCTAACAAACCGTTTTGAAAAATTCTTTCGGCTGTCAATTTCTGAGAGGCATTCAATACACACCCAGCCGTTTTCAAAACCAAGCCCGAGCGGTGGTTCAGGACCCCTTTAAAGGACGAGGTCTGATTACGGTGTACTTGAGTGGATTAGAGCTCATTAAGGTGCATTAGGGTGAATTAAGACAGACGGAGGTGCATTAAGGTGGACTATGGCATATTATAGAGCGATTATGCTAGACTTAGATTGGGCTGAATTAAGGATTACAGCAGATTAGGGTTGACTAAGGTAAATTAGTTTCGAATGAAATCATTACATCTGTAATGTCTGGCTTAATTTCGCGTAACTTAATAATCTAGCTTATTGAGACTTGACTTAGTCTTAACTTAATTAGCCAGGACCTAATTAGTGTTACACTAATTAGACTCGGTCTAATTAACTTATACCTAATGATACATTGTTTAAT